>CATIWO010328293.1:0-18919 GCA_949673435.1 Macaranga tanarius | reverse complement strand
CGTTATTGTTGTAGTGTATTAAGTTAGCATTGGCAGATGTTATGTTCTTGGATGGTATATTTTAAATATTTTGTGATGATATTATCTATGAGAAATATTTTTAAGTTAAAGGTTTTAATTCTGAGGTAAATTTGTGGTATTGTTATGTATAAATATTGGATTTTAGGCTTGCAACGGGTTCCGGATTCGTGTGAATTCCCATTCCCTAGCGCCGGTCATGACTCCTGAGTTTGGGTCTTGACAGTTAGGATTTTGAAGATTTATATCAGCACAAAGGCCTATAGATATGCATAAGTGAAACACGATTGTGTATAACTTTGCACTCTAGGAGGATTTGAACAGTGTGTGGTTGTGCTTCTGAAGATATATGGTTGTGCCTGTAAGCATGCAAATTTTACCTGAGGTGGAGGGAATAAGGCTCGGCTATGTTATAAAAGACATACAACTGTGCACTGCTTAAGTGCACTTCTTCTCATCTTCTCCACTCCTTTTAGTTTGGGATCTTGCTCCTATCCTTCTACTTCACCCTAATATAACCAATTCTAATTATGAGAAAAAAACATGAAAATCACACAAGCACTAAAATAAGAAGAATTTATGCAAACCTATCTAAAATGCACTCTTGAGTAAAAATATGCACATTTCCATTGAAAAGCACTTTATTCTTCTAATAATGAGCACAAAATGATGAGAAATAATGCTCAAAATATGCACACATTTGACACTCGTCAAAGGACATTTTTCTTTCGCAAAGTAAATATATCCTAGATCTCTTAGTAGAAACATGAATGTTGGATTGCAAACATGTAGAAACTCCTATTGCACAAAATTATGGCTTAAGTCAGGATTCAAATATGCAACTAGCGTACAAAGAGAGATTTCAAAGATTGGTAGGTAAATTGATATACTTATCACACATTAGACCTGATATTGTATATTTAGTTAGCATGGTGAGCAAATTTATGCAAAACCTGAAAGTAAGTCATACGAATGCAGTATATAAAATATAGAATCATGAGATACTTAAAGTCTTGTCTTGGGAAAGGCTTGTTTTTAAGGAGACATGGTCATGTGTAAATTGGGGGCTATACGAATGCAGATTGGGCAAGGAATGTAAATGATATGCGATCTACATCCGGATATTGTACATTTATTGGTGGGAATCTAGTTACTTGGTGAAGCAGGAAACAGAAGGTAGTTGCACTCTCTAGTGCAGAGGTCGAATTCAGGAGTCTAACAAAAGGTGTATGTGAACTTTTGTGGCTTAAGAGGTTTTTAGGAGAAATCGGGATATCTAAAGATGGGGCCATAAATTTATTCTGCGACAGTAAATTTACAATATAGGTTGCACATAACCCAGTTCAACATTATCGGACCAAACATATGGAAATAGATAGACACTTCATCAAAGAGAAACTAGAGAGTGGTGTAATTCAACTTCGATTTGTCAAGTCAGAGGATCAACTAGCGGATATCTTAACGAAGGCAGTAACATGTAAGATATTTAATTGCACACTTGACAAGCTAGTTATAGAAGACATATACACACCAGCTTAAGGGAGGGTGTTGTCATGTGCTGAAATCTGGTATCTTCCTATCTTAGATATTTGTATAGCTAATCATTGACCAGATCCGTTGATGATAGCAGTAATCGTAGTAACTAATATTTTGTATTTCCTTTTTCAGTTTTGCAAGAGCTGTATATATAGGAGGTCTGTAATATACTGAAGAAGTGTGGAAAAAATAAAAACAAAATCATTATTTCAATTTTCTTTCTTCCTTTCATAAAAAAATAGGAGGGTTTTTTATTTTAGTGTCCCGCTATTTTAAAGAAGCATATAAGAATTTTTGGAGGGATTGAATTTTAATGTCCTGCCTATATAGAGAAAATATAGAAAAAATTTAACTTAGAAATATAAAAAAATCTAAATTTATAACCAGTAGATGACTATTTAAATATAAATTAGTGTTTCCATTAAATTTGTGACTCTATTAAGCACTAAATTAAAAATTATTGATGGTTAAAGTTTGCAA
The DNA here is from genome assembly GCA_949673435.1 of Macaranga tanarius. NCBI lineage: Eukaryota > Viridiplantae > Streptophyta > Magnoliopsida > Malpighiales > Euphorbiaceae > Macaranga > Macaranga tanarius. The sequence continues at coordinate 16,885 of CATIWO010328293.1, read as the reverse complement.
ATACTTTTATATCCTTTGAATATAAAAATAAGTATATTACTTGTTATATACTATAAAATTATCTCATAAATTTGGTTATTAAGTCCATTTTTAAATCCTTAATATTTGTAAAAAAAAATATGTATATAAAAATTTATAATATTTATATAAAATATATTAATTTGAAGATAAATAATAATAATATGAAAAATGGATACACAGATTTACAAAACAGTCTACATTATTTACTATATAAAGTCCGATAATTTAGTAATTTATCAATTGAAATTAAATTAAATTAATTAAAATTAAAGAAATAAATAAACTGTATTTTTCTATTTTGATTAGGTTAACTTCTACTTTATATAATATAAATTAATTAAATAGTACATTCAGTTATAATTTAAATAAAATTACATTTCATATTCTAATTAGATGAATTTTCACTAAAATTTAGAAATTTTATTAAAGTTCAATAAAAAATTATTAATTTAATTAATCTTTTATTATTTAAATAATTAAAAATAAAAATATTGAAAAGAAAGCTACTAAAAAGGAGATGTATATTATGTGAAAAAAAGAGAAAAAATAATGTTAAAAATGTCAAAGAAATACTAAAAAAAAACTTAATTTATATTGACGAATTTTATTAAAGTTTACCAAAAATAATTAAAATTAATTTAACTAATCTTGAATCATTTAATGATTAATTAAAATAATAATTTGAAAATTTGTGCCAATTTTTTAAAAGAGAAAAGTATTAAGTTAAAATTATTTTAAAAACTGATGTATAATTAAAAGAAGAGAAATATTAATATAAAAAATGCTAAAATTATGACAAAAATTAATTTATAGTGACAATTTTTGTTAAAAATGTAATAAAAGATAATTAAAGCTAATGTACTTGAAAAGTATGGACAACTTACATTACAAAAAAGGGCAAAATAGAGAGATTTTAGCAATGGATTCAATTCGTTGCTAATTAGCGATAGATTAGGAATGACTAAAAGATACTAGACAAAAAAAAAATGTGACAATAGCGACCGATCTAGTAAACTGTTATTAAAAAGTGGCGGGTTTATGGTGCCAAGGACTTAAGAACCAATTAGCAATGGATTATACAATTCGTTGCTAAGTGGCTTTTGGCACGAAAACCCTAAAAATCAGAGATGGATTAATAAAAAATTCATATGTTGCTGATTTTTAGGATAAAAATGCCCCTTCTTCATTTTCAATATAAATGAAAACAAAGAAAAACAATTCAAACTCCCATCACTTGTGCAATCTCTCCTGCCACCACCACTGCTCCAGACATCATCTTCCCACTAGTTCAATGCCACCATCATCGTTGGCATCCTTCCCTTTCCCATTGGAAGCCACCGCCTCTACCCCAACTCCCTATCGTCGCTGTCCGAGCCTCCACCACCACAAGTGTGTGTGTGTATATATATATATATATATATATATATATATATATATATACAACTTTAAAAAATCAATCTCTTTAATAGATTGGTGTGGGGTTTAAAAATCCTAACCTGAGGATAAGTTAGATGGAGACGTAGGATTAATTGATAATCCGAACTCCTTAAATCTCTTGTGTGCTTTATGTTGGCTTTCTCATCTTTTCTTTCATTTATTGATCTTTGTCTTTCCTTTCATCATCCTTTTAAAAATCTTCTTAATTATACTAAAATTAAATTAGCCCTATTCACCTCCCTCTAGAACCTTTTCAATTAGTATCAAAACTTAAATTTTAGGTACTTTATTGCTAGAATAAAGATTATAGGGAATGAATTTCTTAATTTTGAATCTCTTAGACCATTCTTTGATGGAAATGATTACCCTCATTGGAAGCATAAGATGGAGTTATACTTAGATAGTGATCTTATTAGATTTTGGGATGTTGTGCTTCAAAGATGGAGTCCAACTATGGAGGTAATCGACAATGTACAAGTCTTTACGAAAAGAACTAGATGAAGTGAAAATCAAAGAGAAGAAAATTATAAGAATAAAAAGCTATGACAATCCTCTTAATTTCAATGTCTACAGAGAAAGGTGGAAAGGTGTAATATTGTATATCCGCAAAGGAAATTTGGGAGACTCTTGAGAGCCATAATAAAGGAAATGTGCAAGTGTGAAGTAAGAAAGTCCAACTTCATATATATGAATATGAGCTATTTAAGATGAATCCACAAGAGTTCATTACTGAAATAACTAATAAACTCAATGCACTTCTCACCACCTTAAGAAAATTGGAAAAGAAATACTCCAAAGAAAAAATGATACCAAGATCTTGAGGGTGCTACCCAAGAAGGATTAAGAATCAAGGGTGACCTCTATTAAAGAAGCTTATGACTTTTCAAACCTCTCCACCAACATTCTCATAGGAAAACTATTAACTTATGAGTTCACCTTGTAGCTAAGAGAAAAGAATAAAGAAGAAAAGGAAGAAAAAGAATAAAAGAAAAAGGGAATTACTCTAAAGGCTATCCAAAAAGATAATGAAGAGGAGAGTCTCATTAACTCAAGTAAGGAAGATGATGAGATTGCCATGCTCACTAGGAACATTAAGAAGCTCTTGATAAGGAAGAATTTTTCAAGATAAAAGGACAACAAGAAAAATGAAGGAAAAAGAACTAAAGAAGTCACTTACTATGAGTACAAGAAGTCGGATCACGTAAGAAGTGAGTGTCCAAGGCTAAAGCTCAAGGGCAAAGGAATTAAAGAGAAGAAGAAGCCTTTCAAAGCTACTTGGTATGACTCATCCAATTCGGAAAAGGAAGAGGAGAACCAAGAGGTGGCCAATCTATGCTTCATAACTCTTAAAATAAAGAGGTACTTTACACTTCTAATTCTTCTTATTATGATGATAATGCTGATATTGATTGTGATGATGATAATTATGATGATAATGAGAGAGCTCTATTATGAGCAAGCTTATTTTAAACTGCAAAAATTTTCTTTCAAAGAAAAAATTTTACAAACTAGAGCTTTCAAAAATGTTAAAAGAATTTGAGGATTTAAAAGAAAAGTTTTCTAAAGTGATTTCCTTAAATGAGCAATTATGTAATGACTTAAAAGCCTCTGCCTTCTTGAGATGTGAATTTGATAAAACTAAAAAAAAAGAATAAGAAGCTTTCTAAAGAAGTTATAGAGCTAAAGAACTCTATTTCTAAATTTCACAAAGGAAAAGAAATACTTGATGCTCTTTGAACTTCTCAAAAATTCCATGGTGATACATATGGAATTGGATATGAGCATGAAGCTTCATCATCATCATTATCTTAAAATAAATTTGTGAAAGCTCAACTTGATTCTTCACATGTTCCTAGTGGTAGCATTAAGACTCAAGCTACTATAGCTAAAGGGTCTCACACACCACGAGCCAAGTCTCTTAAGACTTATCCCCTTATGGCTTAAAGGTTTAAGGCACAAGTTAAAAGACTTTAACCCAAGCATGTTTTCATACATATAAAAAACACACACCTAAGCATGCTACATCACACCAACATATGCATTCTTGTAATTATATGTCCTATGCTCATTCTATGACCCAAATGCCTAATAGAAGATATATGTAACACTCTTATACCAACAACACTTATGCACCTAGACACAATAGGTTTGCTAAAGTAAGTTGCTTTTATTAAATGAATCTTGAGTATACTAGTAACATTTTCTATTATAGAAGGCTACACTTATAATTAATTGTTACCATTAGATTATTTTGAGACTAACCAACCTAGACCACTTAAGGTTTGGGTTCAAAAGAACGCTTTATTTGTTTATGTATAGGTATGCTTGAAATCCACTAAAAGTAAGAGCTAATGGTACTTAGATGGTGGATGTTCAAAACACATGATGGGAGATAAAGACCAATTCACTTCCCTTGAAGCTAAAGATGGAGTTAGTGTCACTTTTAGAGACAATGCCAAAGGAAAAATAATGAGAATTGGTGAAATAGGTAACCCTCAAACTCTATCTATTCATCATATAATATTAGTTGATGGATTGAAACATAATTTATTTAGTGTTAGCCAACTTTGTGACATGGAAAATAAAGCAACCTTTTATATTATGAATTTCTTTGTTAGTAGGCTTGACAATAACAAAGTTGTTTTTAGTGGTGAAAGGGTAGATTATGTCTATGTTATTGACTTTAATTAAGTGGATGATAAATAACTTAAATAATTGATGTCTATTTTCCATGATATATGGACTTGATATAAAAGGTTAGGATATGCTAATTTTGAATTAATTGAAAGCTTAGTAAAAGTAATCTCGTAATGGTCTACCCAAACTCAAGTTCATCAAAGACAAGATATGTGATGCTTGTCAAAAAGAGAACCAAGCAAAGTCATCATTCAAGCTCAAAAATAGAGTGTCTACCTTTAGACCACTTGAGCTAATACATATAGACTTATTTGAATCAACTAAAGTAGCTAGTTTATATAGAATGCATTATACATTTGTCCTTATTAATGATTACGCTAAATTTTTTAGGGTGTTCTTTCTATCTCATAAGAATAATGCCTTTGATGTTTTTAAAAATTTTGTAAAAAGAGTTCAAAAGGAAAAAAGATTTTGTATTACTAGTATTAGAAGTGACCATGGAACCGAATTTAAAAATAAACTTTTCAATTCCTTTTGCAATGAAAATGGTATTTCTCATAACTATTCTTTTTCTAAAACTTCTCAATAAAATGGGGTAGTTGAGAGAAAGAATAGGACTTTGGTGGAAATGGCTAAAATTATGCTTCATGAGTATAACTTGTCATTGTACTTTTGGGTGAAAGTCATTTAACACTGCTTGTTATATTTCAAATCGTATTTTTAAAAGACCAATTTTAAATAAAACCTCTTATCTATAGAATAATAATAAAAAAAAAACTAAGATTTTATATCTTAGAGTATTTGGATGCAAATGCTTTATATTAAACACTAAGAATAACCTTGGAAATTTTGATTCAAAATCCAATGAAGGCATATTTTTAACCTATTCCACCTCTAGCAAAGCATATAGAGTTTTTAACAAAAAAAATATAGTTGTTGAAGAGTCTATGCATGTTGTATTTGATGTAACACCCATAATTATAACCATACATGTGGCATAGGAATTTTTTTTCTAATAGTATATGAAAATACATATACATAAACTCCACATATAATTACTTATATACCATACAAAGTCTACCCAACATCATGTTCATCATATATGGTTATCATTACAAAATGTAATATGTCTCATAAAAATGAGAATGAGGTATAATTGCACCAAGCTCGCATCTGGTCCACCTGAGACCACTATCAAATACAATTCCAAGCTTTATCTAACTATGCCCTGAAACATGTAGATGCAAAGGAATGAGCTTACAACTCAGTAAGTAGTTACTAGTACAACTCTATCTGTTAGCTTCTCAAGAATTAATTAAGCTATACATTTATCAATCTAAAAATCATGTATTTATTAGGTAACAGAAGATCTTCACATTCATTATGGTTTATAATTCAAAGCTACACATTTTCCACTTTTTATAAAATAAAGGTTTGCTAAGAAAACTAGACCTTCATAATCTTTTATTCTTTCTTAAGGAATCAAAACTAATCATACACCTTTGTTAATGTTCCACAGTCTAATTCCTAAGCTTTTGTATCATTTATAAAGTATCACCATTGTAAGATTAAAGGACACACTTGCCATAAGATTTCATAACCATTAAAGAGCCAAAAAAAGAAACTGAGCTCCTCACGGGCTGCCTCACGATCGTGAGGGGCTCCTCACAGTCGTGAGCAAGACCGTGACGAGTCATACTTTGGCTTCGTATACTATTCATTCAAGGCTGGTTTGCTTACAGGTGCTTTCTCATGGTCATGAGCCACTCGTGAGCAGCCTAGAACTTTGCCAAAACTCCCTTTTAATCATTTCAATGCATTGCAAACTCTCCCATATTTAAACAAGGCTCAATACTAACTTAAAAACACTTCAAAAACATACTTAACATCACAAATTCATTCATAAATGCATAATGCTCAATCAATCACAAGTTTCAAGCATCTATATTCACACTTCCATAACTTCATTAGCACTTTCATACATTATATCTCATCCTCAAGCATAAATTCAAAGTACACATATTTTAACACACTATTGGGTATCCTCATCACACACTCATATATATATATATATATGTATATATAAATAAGTACACATACTTACAATCATTACTTCAAATTATCAAAATCATCAACCCTTTGAATAAAATAATGCACACTTATGATCATACACACTTGTACTCATATTTCAAAAATTCATATCTCACATTCACAATATTTCATTTAGTATCCACTTTTACAAATAAAGGATCATATATATCCTCATATATACATTTACAATCAATACTTTCCATTCTCATAATTATACTCCTATTTTATAGTTCCACATCCCACATCACTTAGTATTGCCAATATAGTATCATTTGCCTTGCCGATGTATACTTAGCCAATCGACTTAATAACATTTAATATTGTCGACGGACACTCAGCCAATCGATATATCCAACATTTCATATTATCGACGGTCACTTAGCCAATTAACATAATATCATTTAATCTTATTGACGGATACTTAGCCAATCGACATATCAACATTTCATATTATCGACGGTCACTTAGCCAATCGACATAATCAATAATTTATGATGCCGACGGTTACTTAGCCAATCGATATAATCAATAATTCATAATGTTGATGGTCACTTAGCCAATCGACATAATCAATAATTCATAATGTCGACGGTCACTTAGCCAATCGATATAATCAATATTTAATCTTGTCGACGGTCACTTAGCCAATCGACATATCCATATTTACTCATAAACATAGCATCATTTATATCCAATGGACCAAACTCAAGTTCATAATATATACACACTTATAACCATAAATTCAATACCACACATTTCATGTTTACCATATTCAATCATATACCTCACAACAAATTTATCAATATATACCTTACAACAAATACATCAACCTCACTCTAGTATGCAAATATTAATCATGGAGTAGCATACCATAGTATTATCACATTCTATATCATAACTCAAGATTCATAATTCATCCAATATACTCATTTTCTCAATCTCAATCACCTAAAAATGGTAACAAATAAAATTCACACATTTCCTTCGTTATTAATATGAGTTTATATCATCCATATGCATTTCTTATCAATGATAATACATATTCAAAACCAAGTCCACAATATACTTACTTAGTATATCTCACAAGCATTATTGTTTACATACAATTCTTAATTTATCACTTACTAAATATGATTAATATTCTATTAATAATATTAACATCTCCTTGTATCTCATTCATTATATATTAATAACTACTTACCAAAAGTGCTTTTCAACTTTAAACAAGAAGAGTTTCTCTAGTTGGTTATCTTCTCCTTGCCTCTTGTAGCTCCTACATATATCCACATATCAAATACATATTCAATACATCACATATCACTTAAGCTTAACTTGTATAGCCTCTCACCTCAAATTTAATATGTCCAAATATCATGTACATAAACCCTATGATCATGATTTTAATACAAGAGCTAGTGTTATATGTCTACTTGCATTTCCAATTAGAATTACCTAATTCAGATATATATAGAATTAATTATAAATTTTTGAATACTAATAGGTCACACAGGTAATTAGAGTGAGCAATAAAATGTCGAGCTCTGTTAGACCCTCTTAGAGGCAGATTCAGCTCAACATTTAAAATAAAAGTTATAGAGAACTCTTTAAAGTTCCCAAAGCATCTAACCTTTCTTAATTTAAAGCTTTATAACTCAAGATATGGTAAAAATTCTAAGGCTAATAAATAAGGAAAACAGAGCACGAATTGACAACAATCATAACTTAGCTTCAATTAACAAAAATGCATACATAGCTTACTAATTGATGCTCCAATTGCTTATAGACCTCCTAAATCTTCCCAAAACTCTTATTAGATCTGTAAAGCATGATCAAAATCTCCCAAACTCTATCAAAAACTATCCTCTTTCTAGTAGAATTCTCTTCTACAATCTCTACACATCTATAGACATACACACACATGCACCAATCACCACCTTCCACTAATACACATAGGTGTCCAAATAATAATACATGATATTAAATAAAAAAAATTCTAGATATTTATGGAGGTTTATTTCCATAATATCCTTTGTGCTCCTTAATGAAATGGGAATATTACATGTCACCTCTTAAACTTTTAATTGTGATAATCTAATCCTATTTTCATTACAACTAGACCCCTCTCTATAATTCACAAACATACCCAAACTTAAATTAAATCTACTATTCTTCTATATAAAATGTAATGTATAGGGAAGAAATATGTGTTCTAGAATGTGGGTGCTACATTTGATGACTCTAACCCACTTGATCTGAGAAAGGATCTTATTGTTATTGATGATTTTGTAGGTGACTTTATGGATATAAACCTATATAAAAGGATGCTCTAAAGCCTTTAGAATTGGGAGTACTAATAAAAGAGGAGATTTAAGAGTTGCCTCTACCGAAAAGAGAGCTTCTAAAGAATTGTCACTGCAAGAAGAACCATCCAAATGAGCTAATCTTAGGTGAAATTTTGAAAAGGATATACAATAGATCCTCTTTTAGACTTTTAGTTAATCTTACCTTGATTTCTCAAATTAGGCCAAAGTCTATTAATAAGGCTTTAGAAGATGAATATTAAGTACTTACTATACAAGAGAAACTTAATCAATTTAAGAGAAATAAAATTTAGAATTTAGTTTTTAGACATAAGAATTATCTTATTATTGGCACTAAATAGGTTTCTAGAAATAAGCTAAACGAATAAGGTGTCAATACTATGAATAAAGCAAGATTAGTGGCTAAAGATTACAATCAAAAAGAAGGCATTGATTATCATGAAACCTTTGCCACTGTTATAAGGTTAGAGGCCATTAAAATACTACTTGTATTTGCATCTTGTATAGATTTTAAATTATTTTAAATGGATGCAAAGAGTGCCTTTTTAAATGGTTACATCTAAAAGGAGGTGTATGTAGAGCAACCTCCAAGTTTTGAAAGTTATGAATTTACTAACCATGTGTTTAAATAGACCAAGGCACTATATGGATTAAAACAAGCTCCTAAAGCTTGGTATGAAAGGCTGAGTAATTTTCCATAGAGAAAGGATTCTCTAAAGGAAAGGTTGAAACAATACTCTTCATTATAAAATCCAATCGTGACTTGCTAATTATGTAAATTTATATTGGTGATATTTTATTCAGTGCTACTTATATTGCTTGTGTGAGAAGTTTTCTAAGTTGATGCAAAGTGAATTTAAGATGAACATGATGGCTGAACTCAAGTTCTTCATTGGGATTCAAATTAAGTAATGTGAAGATGAGATCTTCATTAACCAAGCCAAGTATATAAGAGACATTCTTAAGAAGTTTGGGATAGAAGGAGTCAAGGCTAGTAAGACACCAATGAACATCACACTAAACTCTCCAAGGATGAGAATAGCAAGCCAATTGATGAGAAGAAATATAGAGATATGATTGGATTCCTTCTCTATTTAACCGCTAGTATGTCAAATATAATATTTACCACTTACTTATGTGCTAGGTTTCAATCTAGTCCTAAAGAGTCTAATTTGTCTGCCATCAAAAGAAATTTTTAATATCTCATTAGCATTATGCATTTAGGACTTTGGTATCCTATGAGTCAAACCTTTAAATTGATTAATTATTCGAATGTGGACTTTCTTAGTAGTTTATTAAATAGAAAGAGTACTTTCAGAATTTGTCAATTTTTAGGACAATGCTTAGTTTCTTAGTTTAGAAAGAAATAAGTTTCAGTTGCCTTGTCCATCACCAAAGTTAAATATATGGCAGCCAGTTGTTGTTTCTCATAAGTTTTGTGATAAAAATAATAACTTATGGACTATGACATTAATATTGATCACATTCCAATCAAATGTAATAATACAAGTACTACCAACTTTAGCAAGAATCCCATTCAATATTGTAGGACCAAACACATTGACATTAGGCATTATTTCTTGCATGATCACGCTTATTATGGTGACATTGTACTTGAATTTATTGATACTATCAACCAACTAGCTAATATTTTTACCAAACCACTTAATGAGGATCGTTTGAATTTCATTAAGTAAGAACTTGGTATACTTGATGGTTCTAGTTTGAGATGATTATCTTACTTACTTATATGTTTATGCAATTTTATGCATTGAACATGGTTGACAGTTTATTAGAATTAAGCATTCGAGTTGCATTTATTTTGCACTTTTATGCTAATGAATAATTAATCATTTAAATTAATTCATATGATTAATTATTTAGCTAGATAATATTAATTTTATCCATTAAGATCCTACATCATTTGCATGATCAAATTTGATTACAAAAATATCTTGACTTTAGTTAAAATTAATTTAATTTTAAAAGTTTTTAATTATGTTAATTTAGTCCAAAAGGATAAAATTGCAAAAACTTTTTGGACTCAAATAAAAAAATTTTAAAAGCCCAAGGACTAGTCAGCAATATAGTTACGACCATTGTATTTAGTAACATAAATTATGACACACGTTGCATGTGAGGGGCAACATCCCTCATGATCGTAAGCAGATTGTGAGGGTCGACCTGATTCAAACAAACTAGTTATTTTTCACTTTTTATGATACATCTTTAATCATTTTCAACAAGTAACGCCCACAAGGGTTCATAATAAGCAAATGTTTCTATATAAACCCTCAAAACTTGCATATTAACTCACATTTACATTTACATTTCTTTCTTTACACAAATTCTCTATATACTTTCTTTGTTTCTAATTGCATTAGTCATTTTCTTCACTTCTTTGCTATACCATTCATACTCATCCTCCATCATACACATTCTCTACTCCTTTCTCATCTCCACTAATGGCACCAAAAAGGAGTACAAAACAAGAAGTCTCCTCCTCCTCTACTCTAAAAAAAGCCACCAAATTTCATATACTCAAGCTCAAATAAGATTAAAAATTAATGAATTCTCCCAAAGAACTCTCATCCCATCAATATATATGTCAAAGGTTGTCGTTGAAGAACTTGGTTGTTTTAATAAAGTAAAAACTTTACTTGAAAAAGTAAGACTCTTTAACCTGAGTACAACCCTCTTAATAGTATGAGATTTAGGTTAGGTGGGAGGGATAGATTTTTAATTGTTTAAGATTTTAATAACATCTTTAGGTTCATACAAAGGGGTCTTACTCAAACTAACACTCTTTGGTCACCTTATAACTTTTGGGTTAGCCATTGTAAATCTTCTTCCATTGTATTTCATGCGAGGAATACTAAATTATTATCTCTTCAATCTAAAATCCTTTACTACATTCAAATATTTATTGCATATTCCATTAATGTTAAGGAAAAAGTCATGAAATCATTTCTTTTGATGACCTTTTTCTACTCCATTGCATGGTTGATGATGTGCAAGTTGAGTTAGGGAGGATGTTTCAATAAAAATTTGGCTACTTAGTGATATTACTTCAGGAAATATTTGCATTAGTGGCTTTATAATAAAACTTTCCTGACATTTTAAGATTAATACTTCCAACCTAGAGTCCAAGCAATTCAAAAAGGTAAACAACATGTGATTTTGGAAAGATAAAGAGGTTCCTCAAGAAAGGGAAAAAGAACTTGAGCAATATTTTAAAGGTATTGATCAATTTTAAGCTCAACAAGAAGGGAAAGAAACACCTATGGCTCAAGATCCTCTAGTGGCACTCAAGCTTATGATGATGAACCTCAATAGATTAGTGATATGTTCAATAGGATGTCCTTTATAGAGTCCAACTTTAATGTAAGATTTTATCATATGGAATCACACTTTAACATAAGGTGAAGTGGATGCTCACATTGTCCATCTCCAATATAATGTTCATTATCTATATGAGTGCCAATATAATGCCATGGTGATAATGGAGATTATCAAACTTAGTTTCTTTAGGCCTTTATCCATTATGTTCTTTCATGCATTTCATTCATGTTTTTCATCTTGCATTCTCATTTTAAGATCTTATGGACTACATCTCTATGTGTTGATATTTGTATTGCTATTCTTATTTCCATATTTATGTCTTATATTTTGAAATGCAGTTGTAATGGCTTTATTCTCAATGTAATGCTATGATATTGTGCTTTTATTTCAAGTACCTTTTTTATCCTTTGACAAAAAGGGGAGTAGTGTAAGATTTTAAATGAAATTGTGATATATGCTTTGAATGAGAATTTTAAATGAATACTTTAATATACTATCAAGACTATCCTATGATATATAAATTACATGAATGCCTTATGTAACAATAAGTTTCAAGTATGATGTCATGGTTAAGCTTTTAACTTACACTTAAACATATATTTAAGGGTGAATTAATCAAAATCCTTAATATATATTTAAGAGGGAGAAACTTATAGTCAAACACACACACTTTCACTTAAAGCTTTATTGTCTATCATTTAAAATTATTTATCAAAGTCAAAAAAGAGGAGATTGTTAAACATTTGTATGATCAAATAATAATCCATCCTTATTTTGACTTTAACAAATGCTTTTGAATTACTAATATATATGTTTAAGTGTGACTATAAGTTAGGATTAAAATTATTGATAAGGCAATCATTAAAAATTGAATTAAAGCTTCATTAAAGTCCTCAAAGGTCCTTACCAATGTCCCTAAAAGTCATATAGGTGACCATAATTCAGGAAACATCAATTGGGGCTAAGAAGTATAAATTTCCCCAAGTCCAAGCTACCCGTATGATCTTGATAGTAACCCTCATAATCTTAAGGGTAACCCTCATGATCTTGAGGGTAACCCTACAAGCCAAGCATGAATGAAGCTTTTAAGAAGAGAAGAAGTATATGACCCTCACGATCCCACTCTCACGGTCATGGCATGGCTGGTCATGATCTTAACAGTGTCTCCAACTGGCAAATTTAAATGTAATGGTCATATTTTCAAATATCACAATTTTAAAGGTGACGCTCATGATTCAGATAAATTTTTGTAAAAAGCTGAAATTATATTAAATGAAGATGAAGGTAATTTTGGACGAACTTAAGGCTTCCTAACAACTATTTTTTCATCTCTAACTATAAATACAAGGCTTAGAACTTCATTTATAAGGTTAGAAAGTTTGGTTGAGCTTTTATTCTTAATAACTATCAAAAGCGCTCTTTGTTATTTTTTAAAAATTCTTTAATTATACTCAAGTTATTGAGTGTTGGGTGTATGATTAGAATTGGGATCTCTTTTCTACTCCTTTCTTGGGTTAAGATTATAAGTGAGATCTAATTCTAATGTTAGTTTAAGTGTTAGCCACTAAAACACTTAAATTTTTATTGTGGTTTGAGTTTAGCCAAGACAAACTCCATTATTGTAAATTTTTGAGTTTACCTTTGAAAAACTCTTTAATTGTAATCAATCTCTTAATATATTGGTGTAAGATTTGAAAATTCTAACTTGGGGATAAGTTAGGTGGAGACGTAAGATTAATTGATAATCTAAATTCCTTAAATCTCTTGTCCACTTTGTGTTTGCTTTCTCATCTTTTCTTTCATTTCTTAATCTTTGTCTTTTATTTCATCATTGTTTTAAAATCCTTTTAATCACACTAAAATTCAATTAGCCCTATTCACCCCCCTTCTAGGTCCTTTTTACACATGGATCAAAATTATACTTATTCCTATAACTAATTTATATTTATTTTAGTAGTTTATAGTATTTGTAAATTAAATACTTTAAGTATATTGTTATCGACAACAACATACTTTCATCTAATCTTTAATATGCCTTACAAAATGCTAAAGGAGACAACTTCATAGAATTTTTTGTGGAACCATTACCAACTTCATTGTTTGCTTTAGTTAATCAAATAAGTATTCTTTGAATGAGGATTTAGCACGTCTAGTAGTGATTGTTGAAATCTATTCCTCTTTACTCCTACCATATTGATCAAAGGTACATTAAATACCATCTTAGTTCAACTAATAAGACTTTCTGTTGATCTACGCGTAGTAAGCCCTAAGAATATTGTGAAAATTAGGAAAAAAAAAAGGATAGTTACAATTTTGTTTCCTGTGGTTTCGTCTTATGGAAAAACTAGTCTTATAATTTTTTTTGCGATATTTAGAATTTTATATTTCATATTTTTTAGATTTTGGTACCCTATCAACTAATATCATCATTATTTTATGAGAAAATACTAATATAATATTAAATTATAATAATAATTTTTTTAATATATGATTTAAGATCAACCTAACTAATTGGTTATTTTTAAAAATATTATAAATTTATTTTAAAAGTTATTTCTTTATTAAAATTACGTCTAAACTTAATTTATTATGAGTTGATTGTATTTTTTTCTTAGGAAATGAGTTGATTGTTGTTAGTTGAATGTTATATCACTCAATATATGATTTTATTATTAAAAATTTATATTATTTTAAAACTAAAACATAGATTTTGAAAGCTATTTTTAAGAATGGTACTAAATTGCAAGAAATATAAAACACGGCTCTTTAAAATATTATAAAAAATTTCTATCATAAAGTGAAACACAAGAATCAAAATTATACTTATAATAAATATACATTTTTAGAAGAAAAAAATTAACCTTATGCTTATTGTTTACATTAGCCCAAATTTATATGGGTTGTTGTGTTGAGTTTGGGCTTATAGGGTTTTAGAGTCCATAGTTAGTATTCTTGTTTATATTAGAATTAGTATTCTTTTCAGAGTTTTATTAGGATTATAAATTGTTAGGCTTGTATCCCTATATATAGCCAATTTTCATAATAATATATCATCATAATTTATTCGCAAAAATTTAAACCTTCTGGCTATTAAAGCTTATATTCTTTTTGTTCATCTTTTATTTATCTTTTGATCCCGGTGATTGTTCTTTCTGTTTAAGCAAAACTCTTGTTAGATCCAAATTTAATAAGTTAAAAGGGTTAGAACTCGTTTTGCAGTCCTATTGTTACCCTATGCTAGTAATAAATCTTCTTTTTCATCTTTCACTTTTGTGGTCTTTGTAGAGGGTGACAAAACCTATTAAAATCATCTAAAGATATTTGTTAGAATTTATTTTTTTGGTAAACATATTTTAGTTGTCAAAGCATTCAATTTTTATCTTAAACCTAGGATCTGCCTTTGAGATTATTGTAATAAGCTTCCTAATTTCATGTGTTTTTGCAACAAATTAGAATTTTAGGATTTTGAACTAATATATTCTAGTTTTTATTTACTTTTATTCATTCTTCGACAAAAAGTAGTGTACCCTCTATTAAAAAGTAATTCTAACAATTACATAATTTTATCTTGTTGAGACATGTGGGATGAAGAATTATACTTTGATAAATTTTCTATGGTTAAATTCCACAAAATTAAAATATCTTTGGCATGATTAAAAAAGGGATACGTACAAAAACAATACGTTGCGGCTAGACACATTTTTACTTAAAAAGGCTTGTGGTATTTTTTTAATATTGAAAAATATATGGTTTCATTTTCTAATACTTTAATATTTTATCAACTAATATCATTATTTAATAATAAAATTTTAATATAACGTTACCTTTTAATAATAAAAAAGTTTTACATATAATTTGACATTAATATAACTACTTGGATATTTTTAAAATATAAAAAAATTATTTTAATTTTTTTTTCATAATAAAATAAAAAATACATCTTGATTTATTTTATTCTAAATTTATTATAGTTAGTTAAATATTATACTACTTAATAAATAATTTTACTATTAAAGATAATTATTTTGACAGTACATCATATATTTTAAATAATATTATTGAGTATAATATTAAAATGCAAGTAGAATTAAACCACCAACCTATAAATATTAAGAAAAATATCACAATCCTTTAAGTAAAATAAAACATCTAACTACAAGATAATTTATTCTATTTTTTCCCTTAAAAATACACTTAGGCTAAAGTGTCAATTTGCCCCCTGAACTTGAATGTGATGGCCAATTAACTTTCTGGCCAATTATCTCACCAACTTGGCAATCCACTCAACTAGCCCAGATTACCTTTATAACAAAGTTCAATTTAGTCCAAAAATAATTTTTTTAACTAATTCATTCCAAAAATTTTATATATTGATTAATTAGATTCAATTTATCAAATTTTACAATATATAAGATATGAATTAGTAAAATTAAATTTTAAATTTTTATTTTTTCAGAAATGAATATTTATTTTAAAATGTAAATTAGAAATAAAATATAATTATTTTTAAATTATTTTATAAGAAAATAAATCAAAATGATCGATTGTTTGTTAAATTTTAAAACTAAAAAATTAAATTCCATCTATTCAATTTTCTACTATAACTGAATAGCACTCATGTATATAATTAAATAATTATGAATGTAGTTTTAAAAATTAATAAATTTTATTTTTTTAATTTTAATTTTACTTACATAGATATTAAGAGCTATGAAAATAATAAGCGTGTGAGTAAAAGTAAAAAATTGAAAATATAAAAAATTTTAACTATATGTAAATCATAAAATATTATTTTTGACATTTTAATTTTCAAATTTTTTAATTTAATTTAATATTTACCATAAAAGAAATAGAGAAAAAATATTTAAATTTTTTTTTAAAAAATTAACTTTAAATTTATGTAACATCCGTGTCCTAGAACCGGATTACTGTTCATCAATGATAATTAAGAAAAATTACTGTTCCAGTAAATTAAATTTGGTGATTTAAGAGTAGATTGCCATTGTTATGAATAAGTGACTTAAGTTAATTGATAA
>CATIWO010328257.1:0-18026 GCA_949673435.1 Macaranga tanarius | reverse complement strand
GAGGATGTGCAGTCTAAAGGGGTCGGGAATGATGTATCCCACATCGGTTAGCAAGAGAGGTCTTGGGTGTTATATATATGGGTTTGCAAACCTCCTCCTCTGAGTGAGCTTTTGGGATGGAGTTAGGCGGGTTCATATCACAAGCATTAACTCTCCCCCTTTTTGCAAAGTGCAAAAAGGGTGCACAAGATAAATGTAGCAAAGAAAAAGATAGACATAAGGCAAACCAATGCTATTTAATAACTTGAAAACCATCATTATATAAGAAATAAACTAAGAAAACTAATGTAAAGACAAGCAATGAAAGATGTTGTCCAAGATATCTAAGGATGAAAATACAATGATATAACTATAATGCAAAGAAATAATGCATGAAAAATATGGAAACTAAATCCTAAGAGCTCCTAATGTTGTGCTCCATTATCTCCTTCTTATGTATCTTCTTGAGGTGCTTATAGATGCCATTAGCATTGAAGATTTTATTATTGATAAAGGTAATGGATGTCATACCCAAGATGATCAATCCTAGAATCCACTATATCTAAGTGAGTGTTAAATTTGGATTCTGAAATGGTCATTCTATCAAATAATATTGACACCCGTTAAGGCTCATCTTTAAAGGCTTGAGTACTTGAACCAGCGTCACCTCTTGTCCGCTTCCTTTTTAGTATGAAGGTGTCTTCTTATGGAGCTTTCTCCTTTTGCTCACCAATTTCATCCTCAACCACATCTAAGCTAAGAGTGCTAACCCTCTCAAGTTCATCAAAAGTGCATTAAAGGTCTTCATTAATTAGTTGCTCATCCTTGAATACCCATAAATTATTCACTTTCTTAAATTATTTAGAGTTCTTAATAAAGGTGTCATCAAGGAAGGAAATGGGTATGACATTAAAGTTATAAAAAAGACACTTTGAAGTGGTTGGCAATTTTAGTGACAATTCCATTAATACAAATGCCCCCATAAAGACTATCATTAATAAGCCAAAGTCTCCATTGAAGAAATCTACCTATTTCAAGTTGCACCTTACCAACCATTGCATGCAATATATAGAGATCGTTAAGGGAGATGGCCTTATTCTTAAGAGCCCTTACATTGATAGAATATGAAAGAAAATGCAGGAGATACCAAAGAGCTTTAGCATTTATGGTGGAGGATTTAGAGTGACCCGTAAGAAAGTTTCCAACCTTAACTTTACAATTATTTACCCAAAAAATATAGCGACTCAAAGTGGTTAGTGTTTGAATAGTCCCATCTTTAGCAAAACCAAATAGTACATTAAATTTATTCACGGTTATAAACTGATGAACCCCACCTAATTTCAATTTTATGCTATAAAGGGGGTTATTTTGATCAAATTTGGTATAATGAAGAGTGAAGGTGGATAAGAATTCAACAACTAAGGAAGGGTAAGTAAGAAAGGCTTCAAAGGAAAAGTTAAACAATAAAATTTGTTCAAGAAGGGACTTTACCTCATCAAAAACTCTAAGATGTTCAAGAGTGCTTTTTGTCATATACCTTGATGGTACAATTTGCCTGGTATTACAGTGACTAATTCTTGTTTCAATTTCACTTGGAGTGTAGTTGATTGTAGGTGTTCTTCAAATTTGCTCCTTGGTGGCCTTCTTGGATGATAAGAATAATAATACAACACTCCTTTTAGGGGCCATGATGATATGAGATGATGTTGATGAATGATTTTAAAATAAAATGAAAGGGGTTGTGTAGAGAATGCAATAAAACTTGATGCAAAGAGAATGATAAGTGCTAGAGCAAGGAGAGAAAAATTTGAGAGCAAATAGACATAAATTTTTAGTGTGGAGAATTCTTATCAAAGGGGGGTTTTTATAGAGAAAAGATGATTTCTAACTAGAGGTGAGCAAATAAAACTAAAAAGTTAATCCACTAACCAAAAATCAAAAAACTAATTCGAAAAAAGGATTAACCAAACTTGTAAACTCAATTTCAGTTTAATTTTTAAAATCGATTCGAGAAAGAATGGTTTGTTTTAAGTTTCTAATTTTATAAAATTGTAGTTAACTTACCCGAGACTAAAAATATAAAAAATGATTTGGTTAATTAGTTAACTAAACCATTAATACTATAAATTAAATGCAAAAATATATTTTAAAGAATTTAATATATTAGTAACTTCTTATTAATTATTTTTTGTTTTGAATTTTATAGGATTGGATTAATATTTATATAAAATATTGGAGTAGTAATCATTTGGAAGACTTATCATTATAGAATTATTTATTTATTTTGCTGCTTCTTGAACATTTGTTTTATATACTTTTAAATTACGCGTTAACTTTTGATTAAGAAACTTAGTTTATAATATTTAATTTTGAAGATTGATGATATATATATATATATATATATATATATATATAAGTGACATGTATATATTTTTTAATTCAATATTATATGCAATAAAAATTAGGGTTAATTACTATTTACCCCCTGACATTTGCCATATTACACTATTTCATCCCTGATATTTAAAAATTACATTTTTTCATCCTATATTTTTTAAAATTATACTACTTCATCCTTCTGTTAAGTTTTCCATTATAACTGTTGTTAAATACTTCTAAATGACCATAATACCCTTTCATCCTCTGCTACCCAATACCAGCCAACCTTCATTACCACTCAACCTTAATCATAGCTATAACAAAGGATTTATTTAGGTTTTTTTTTTTACGTTTCCAAATTTCTTACTAAACCAAATTCAAAAGAAAAAAGAAACAACCAATACCTTAGAAAGTGTTGAAACAATGGTATCAAGAATGTACCTAGATTGCCTCTGATAATACTTATCAACAGTTAACTTCCAACTAGGATCATTATCAGCACAATAAAAACCTTCAACTTCTTATTATCCAGTTCAATCAATTTAAGTTCCTAAACTGAATGGCAAAAGACAAAGCAAGACAAAGAAAGCAAATCCGTGAAACAATTCCAATCAAAGCCACTCTAGAGCTAGCATTGAGTTTTCTTTTTATAATTTAACTCAACTTGCAGCTTCAACTTTCTTTTCAACGAGCTTATCAATCATTTCAGCTGCTTCCTGGATAGACTTTCAGAGGATATGTGCTCAATATCATAACCACTAAAGACTCTCTCTTATTATAGAACATTGGAGAAAGGTGGATATTACTTGACT
Source organism: Macaranga tanarius (assembly GCA_949673435.1). Lineage (NCBI taxonomy): Eukaryota > Viridiplantae > Streptophyta > Magnoliopsida > Malpighiales > Euphorbiaceae > Macaranga > Macaranga tanarius. Next base: position 14,856 of record CATIWO010328257.1, on the reverse strand, counting down.
AATTAGCTATTTGTGATGCTTTAGCGGTTGTGCCTTTAGTCTTATCAATGAAAGCTAAAGCCTTTAAGCAGAAACTACATATTTTTGAAAGGAGACACGAACTCGCTAATGAGTTGACATTGGTGGGTTTTCTCAATATTGTTAATGCCATCTTGAATATAGCTGAATTTAAAATATGCCAAAGAAGTGGAGAGTGGTCGATGGTTGGATGGGTAAAACATCAAACACTTAGTAGGCAATGCGAGGGCCATACCAACATTACTGATTCCATGGTTTTCGAACCTTGAGAAACCTTCAAAAACCTCTAAATAAGTAGAGTGTAAGGAGCAGATAATTGAGCAAAGTGCAATCTTGCAACGTGTGATGGATTAAGAGCCGGTGACCTCTGTTTCTACTAATCAAATGGTATTTTGCCTCTAGATTGAGCTCGGGTCTAAAGGATATAGTGGGCTCCTGTCCATTTCTCATGGGAGTTCATCAATTATTATTTTTTATTTTTTAAATTAATTCAACTAGTTGAGTTTGGTCCCTATGACAACATCTTTCTCTAATGCTTCCTGAATGAGCTTATGAAGGTTGACTAGTATTGGGTGGCATTAGGTAGCAGAGGATAACGGGTATTATAGTCATTTATAACTATTTAATAGCAATTATAACAAAAAATTAACAGAAGGACTAAGTAGTATAATTTTTCAAAATAGTAGGAGGAAAAAATGTAATTTTTAAATGTCAGGGATAAAATAGTTTAATATGGCAAATGTCAGGGGGTAAATAGTAATTAACCCTAAAAATTATCACAAATAGTCCAAGAAATCAGTAAAACTAAACCGATTTAATTGGTTAACCTATTTAACCTATTAATTGGATAACCAAGATAAATGATTTGATTATGTTTATAAATATTATTAAAATGTAAGATGTAGTCTGGTTTGAAAATTTGTTGAATGGTTTGGTTAACTGACCATTTTCATATGCATAAAAATTCAATTTAAAAAAAACAAAGTGACTGTTTTCCTGTATGCTAGAGGATACATTCTCATGATCATGAGCATGCAATCATGATTGTAACCATGACTCATGACTGCATTCTCAAGATTGTGAGGTGGATCTTAGGGCTGTCTGTCATACGAACAGGTGTCATGATCCCTCTTAAAAAAGGCAATGACCATGACCAAAGCTCTTTTTGGTCCCTGAACTTTTAAAAATTTTACAATTGAGTCCCTCCAAAGGACCAAATTGACAGATTTTAACAACTTTGAAAATAGGTTAATATGATTTAAAAATTTATGCAATTTTTAAAATTCCTTTGATTATGCAAATGCTCTAAGTTATTTTGGACACTTTGATGCTTACAAAGTCATTGATAAATTAGATAAATTGATTTTATTAATTTATCAATGATTAGCATCAATTATTGTATATATATATTGTTGGTGTAATTTTTCAGTTGAACCGGGTTTGTGAGCTTGCCAGGGAAGACTAATTTCCTAAATTGATAATTACTGACTTCTTTCAGACGAGTGTGGATTTCCAAACACCTTTACCATAATTTATTTGAGTTCTAAGGGATTTGAATTTTGTAATTAATTATGAACAGTAAATTATTTTGCTAAAGAAAATATTTATTTAGCTAAAGGTAATGATAAACAGCTGAAGGTAATGAAAAATAAGCTTAGGGAAATGTAAATCGAAAATTGCATTCAAAGATTAGTAAGTACAAAGTTTTCCAGAATGAAAGCATAAAATTGCTAAAAGCTAGAGGAAATGACTATTAAGAAATTGTTAAAGATTGATATTTAGATTGGTTGTTTGTTGATTTGCTGATTGATGATTGTGTGTTTATTTGGACGTTGCTGCTTGCCTTTTTATAATCCCTCAGCTTCGTTCAGAAGAAGTTTAACTCTCTTCAATTTTGCCAATATTACGTTCATTAATTTGTGTAACCTGCATCCCTTGCACTTCCTCCATAAGCTTATCAGCTCTAACAGTTACCTTCTAGTTACCTTTAGAGACTTCTTTTATCAACACAATAAATCTTCTTCTCCAAGTAAATTTAAGTGAGCTGGACTCAGTGCAATGGGCCCATCTTGAGCCTCAATATTAATATTGGGCCCAAAAATTAATATTGGGTACAAACAATACCCCCCGCATATAATTAGTTTGGACACATCCAATGCTAATTTATATGTAATAAATATCCTTACCTTTTCACTTTTTCACATTTTCTTCCTTTTCACCCATCCCTTTTTTTTTCTCTCAAAATTATGCTTAGGTCCAAAGTAAAATTTGATGATTTCACCAGGCATTTTTATCAAGTCGTTTAACTCCAACTCTATGCACAAGCTCGGCTCGAAGTAGAGCAAAAATGAGCCCAAGAATGAATTTTAGATTGGCAAAATTAGGCCCATAAATATTATAAAAACCCTCCTTAATCCTCAAATGAATTTCCCTCTACAAACCCTTCAATTCAAAATTCAAACCTTTGAGGTAATAAATTTCCTTTTTGTATTGGTATTGATGATGCAGAACCCATTAAGGAAATTTTTTACAACCCTAAAATTCCTCCACTTCCCAATTTAAATTTTCAAAAATCAATTAACCAAAACTCATTTCCCCTATTCCTCCTTCATTTTCTTTTTCTTTCCCTTCCTCTTCACTCACACCTGAAGCTACCACTTTCGCCTTTATTACTGCCAGCGTTGAGATCACCATCCCTGTTACCCATCACGCCACTACTGTCATCCCTCCCCACCAAGCAGCCATTCGTCATCGATTTAAGACCATCACATTCACCACTAGCCATCGCGAGGCCACTGCTGCCACCAAAGGATGCACCACCACTGGGGGAAATATCAGGCGAAGGGATGCACTTGAAGCGCTACCGAAGAGGAACCCGACGTCGATGCTCCTGCCGGTGAAAACCATGACGCTACCGTTACTGAAGATGAGCAAGGAGCCACCGAGAGATGAGCCGACGCCAGCGCCTTCACCGTCCGGGCTGAGACCAACAGCCAGCATCACCAGCTAGGCGAGGTTACTGCTGGTTCATACACTGCCGCTACCTCTAGCAGAACCCGGGCCAAAACACTCTCCTCTACTGCTTTGGGATTTACTGCACTCTCTTCTACCCCTAGTGTCTTCTGCAGATAAAAACCTGCACTCAAAGTCTACTACAGGAGGAAACGCTCAAGTAAAATTTATTTCCTCTGTAGCTTCTTTGCATTTTCATTTTAATGCAATATGTTTTTCCAAAACAACTGTGATGAAAATGTTGTGCATTGTTGGGAATTTTGTGAATTTCTTGTGAATTGTGAATGAATTGTTTCCTGCAGGTTAATTACAATGATTTGCAAAAACTGTATGCTAGAAATATAGGGGAAATGCTACCCAATTTTTGTCTTGCATTTCGATGAAATTCGTACATATTTGCTGTATATTGCAAAATTAATTTCCACTACATCCAGGATTATTTTGCATAATTGAATCATGAATTTAATTATTTTAGTAATTGATCATCAAAATAATTTTAAAATAATTTCTAGCTTAATTCAAAAAAAATTAACTCAATAAAATCTTTAAATTTAGCAAAAAATTCACAGTAAATCATTTTTAAAGCCGATTCCTTGCTTTTTCCTTCATGAAATGGCTTTTAAAAATTCTCATCTTATTATCATTCATAGCCAGACATTAATTAATATATTACCCCCTGGAAATTATTTACCATCAATTATTTAGTATTACTTTGCTAAAGATATGTCTTAACTTCACAAAACCCGGGGGTAATAAGCACTTTTTAGTGTCTTATCGACCCGGAGGCTATTTTAACCCATTACCTCTACACTTCCCCTTGTAAATATCATTTGATCTATTATTTTGCATTTCCTGTACTTTCTAGACCTGTACTTAATTTTGTGCTTTTCCTTCAAGAATTCTCTTGGAGAAATTAGGTGAAATAACTTTCTTATATTATTCTAGGCCATTACCTTCATATTTCCTACATTAAATTCTGTCAGTTTAAGCCAATCATGCTTTTTGGCCTTATGTTAAATGAATGTGTGGATGCAATTCCTTCACCCTTAGGGAAATAACCTGCCTATATTTCATTTCACCAAATTCTAGCTAAACATCACTTTTTGGCTTATCACATGATTAATTTTACCCATATTGTATTCTCTTTTCTTATGATTTGTCTATTTTGCCTTTATTAATTTCTGTAATGGCAATGATCTCACCATTTTCTTTTATTTTTTAGGAAAAATAACCGAAAAGGCTGCTAGTTCTTCTCTACCTTCTTCGAGCTCACATCCTACTCCTCAGGTAATTATCCTTCTTCTCTTCTACACTGAATTCTTATCTTTCTTATTCAAAACTTCTCATTTTTATCTTTCAAATATGAACAGCTACGACCTACCTCTCTTCTAGCCTAGTTCACTGCAGACGAGCTTGATGATTGGGAGGTATTTTCTTGTGCTTGTATCACTTTTTTTCTGGATTATCACAGCTTCTTTAATTATTATTTTTTCTTTTAGGAAATAAAAATTACCTTGATAAAGAGGTTCTTTCTGGATGACACTCCTCCTTATCTTCAGATTAGGTACACTAATTTCCCTCATATTCCACCAAACTCTTCCTCACCTAGCATAGTCAAATTTTTTTTTAAAACTAATAGAAACATTTATTTCTTGCAGCTCATCGTTATAGCAATCCTGAGGGGACACTTTTGACCCTTACCCCTAGGGCTTCCTCCATGGCCCTTGAAGATGGTCTTTCTCTTCCCTAATTGAGCTCTTCTTCATATATTCTATATAGCCAAGAGGGTATATAGGATCCTACCTCTATTATCCGTCCTTTGATGAGGCTTATGGATTCTTGGGGCCAATCGATTGATAGATTGACTCCTTTTTTTGAGCACCTGTGGTTGAGGCTTGGTATTCTACAGTTGATCCACATTTCCAGGGAGAAAAAATGATTATTAGACCTCTCTCGTTACTGCAGCTCTCTGTTTCTGGTCTCCCTCCTTAAACTGCTTTGTATTTCCTTACGGGCTCATAACTATTACACTTATGGATGTATTTGCTCTGACTGGACTGCCTATTTTAGGGGATGATATAGTTTGTTTAGTAGTTGATCCGCCCATTACCCCCATGTATTATGATTGTTACAGCAGCTTGGTCAATATAGTTAGAGAAGGAGAGCCTATGTTAGAGTATTTTCCACTAGCCTATGCCCTAGCTGAGGGTAGGTACTACACCTTGGGTTCCATTCTCCTTAGGAACTTTTATTCCAACCTAGGGAAGTGCCTAAAAGAGCCTTTCAGATACATTAATGGTAGTGTATGGCTTCTTCAGATATGGCTATTTGCTTACTTCCTCAACCTTCATGATAATACTTCGGCTCCTCTTTTGGCCAGATCACTTGATCTAGGTTGCACGTTGATTATGAGAGTTTGTTCTAGGAGCTACGGGGAAGTATACCGGCACCTGTTGTCTTTGAAGTCCAAGGAGAGACCATCCTACCTCTATGCTAGGTATAATGGCATACCACGATGGCTTGAACTCTTCCCTTCTGCCATTATTGATGTCATTGAGTCTCAGATCTTCTGTCAGGCCACTACCCCGAGATTATTTGTGATTGGAGGTGGGTTTGCTTTTGGCTAGAAGGGTTCTATTGGCGGCACCCCACTATCTTTTGAGAGATACATGCCCTTTTTAGTTAACCACCAGTTTAGTCTCGAGCCATCTATTCCTCCTACTTGGGATCCTATCACTTTCTCCTCATTTGTAGATGATCTGAAGTCCTGCACCAAGGCTGATGTGAAAAGAATTAGAGAGACTTTGAGGCACTTGCATTTCCACATCTCTCCTATAGATTTTGAGCATTTTTCTGCCTGTAGCTCCTGGTTGCAGTTGAGGACTAAGGAGCTCGTGCATGTACCTCATTCTGGTAGGTGTATTCTTATAAACTTTAGCTTTATTGCTTCCATTTCTTCCTTTGAATGCTAACAAACTTAAGTGATTTTGCAGGTGTTTTGATTACCATGGCCTCTATAGCTCCTACACGTAAGAGAATGGACACCACCAAGCCTGCAAAGAAGAAGAAGCAAGCTACACCTCCTCTACAACTTACACACAAGTCTCAAAGGCTGACTACCATACTTAGTAAGTCCAGAAGCAAAAGCAAGGACAAGACATTGGTAGAGATAGAGGATGATGATAGTTCTAGTTCTGAGGAGGAGATATCAGGTTCAAACATGTTTCACCCTAAGCTCTTCATTTTATATTAGCTTGACTTTGATATCTAACATTTTGCTTGTTTAGTAACAGCTGAGGATAGTAAGGAGAACTCTTCACCAACACATTCTCTTTCTCTTTATGCCTCTTCGCCAACTTCTTTAAGGTCAGCTCCTTCCCTACCTCCTAAGACAAATCCATTACCTCCAGTCCTAGCTGCATTACCCCTTGAGTCTGAGCCATTACCTCCTACTCCAACTGCATTACCTCCTACCCCTCTTGAGGTATGCATCTTTATTAGTAAAGATCTTTACTCATTCAATGTTTTTAACTTACACCCATGATTTTATTATACAGGCAGTTGATATTTGGTCATCCATTAATGACGTAGATATTGCTGTGGACTTCAGCTTCTTGGAGACTCCCTCCAAGGCCCCTTCTAGCTCCACTTCTACTTTTGATGAGTCTTTTATTAGCAAAGCTAAGGATGCATTGAGGACATCCTTGGTCTGAAGATGGGCACCCTCTAGAAGACTCAGAGATCCACTATTCTATCATCTCTCATCACCCTAGAGCAGCATTCCAAGTTGGCTGCTATCACTGCATTGAAGAATGAGATCATACTCTCACCTGGAAAAGTCTAGTGTAGCCCATCTTGTAGCTTCTAGCCATCTCAGGCTCTTCCACCAAGAGAGAGATTCATTCTCAGTCGAGCAGCTCAAGTTGAAGAAAATCAAGGAAGAAGAAGTAGCAGGCAAGGCAGTCTTCCTTCAGGTTACCCAAGAGATTGAGGAGCAGGAGGCCAGGCTAGTTGCTCTGAGGACTTAGAGAGATGAACTTCTTCAGAGGAATAGAGAGCTGACTGCTAGGTACAGGGATGTAATCTAAAGAGCTCAATCCATTAAGACTTCCTTGGAAAGTAAGAAGGATACAGCTAAGGAGTGGCTTAGCTAGGAGGAGGAGGTGATGATCACTAGGTAGAAATGCCTAGATGTCTGGGAGGATTTAAGATGCTTTAATCTTGATTCCCTATGACCTATTTCCATATGTTCATAGATATTGATACTTTTTGTGATGCCTTGTGATTTGCTACAGTACTTTATATTTGATATTGATGTGTTTTGGACATATACTTAGCGATATCATCCTTTCATGGATGATCTTTATAGCATAATTATCACAAGGTATATTTTACTTCATTCAGCTCTGTTTGGGCATTTCCTGTATATTGTCACTGTCCACAACACACATTACACAATAGCCATTCATTTGCATTTACCAAATAGCCAATTTTCAGCAGAAATGCTGCCGAAATTTTGCAAATATTAAACAAAACACACCAAAACTAATAATACAACTTCAAACAAAAGCTCACACTTTTATTTATTTACAAATGGCAAATATAGCCAACTTACAAAGCAATAAACTGACAAAAAGGAACACCACTAAAGATATAGTGGCACATTATTGGCCTTTGGCCAAAAACACATTTATTTTAGCTTTTCCTTATTTCCCCCAAGGTGGGAAAATATTTCTTCAAGTATTTTCCATTAATGAACCCTTTATGTGGGCTTTCTAACCAATTGGCATTCTCTTCTAAAACCTGATGTATTCTAAATGGTTCCTCCTAATTTGGAGACCATTTCCCTAATTCCATGTCTTTGGTTCTAGGTAGTAGAATAACTTTCCACACTAACTCTCCAACTTCAAATTTCTTTTTCCTAATTTTTTTATTATAAAGTCTGGAAATCTTTTATTTTCTGTGCTAGCATACTTGTTAGGGCTCTAAGCCTTTCTTCATCCACACTTTCAAGTTCCATCAACATAGCCTCTGAGAATTGTTCAGGAGTCAGGTTATTCTGTCTAGCCACTCTTAAAGATGGAACAGATACCTCCATGGGTAGAACAGCATCATGCCCATATGTAAGAGCAAAGGGACTTGTGCCAGTTGCTTCCCTCTTAGAAGTCCTGTATGTCCATAAAGTCTCAGATATGATTCTTAGCCAATCCCATGGATTATCCTCCAGCATCTTTTCCAGGATTCCGATAAAGATCTTATTTAAAGCTTCTACCTGACCATTAGCCTGAGCATAGTGAGGAGTTGAATTTAAAAGCTTGATGTTATAAGCATCTGCAAACTCCCTCATTTCCTCTCTAATAAATATAGTACCCTGGTCAGTAGTAATGGTATAGGGAATATCAAATCTGTGGATGATGTGTTCCTTAATTAAAGAAATTACGTCTCTCTACTCAACCTTCTTCATAGGAATAGCTTCCACCCACTTGGTGAAATAATCATTGGCAACAATAATGAAACTATGGCCCTTGGATGAAGCCGGATATATTTTTCCAATTAAGTCAATTGCCCATTCTCTGAATGTCCATGGTTTAACCACTGGATACAGGTCATCCACAGGTACCCTCTGAATGCTTTTATATTTTTGACACAACTGGCAACCCTTAGCATACTGGATGCAGTATTTAAGAATGGTTGGCTAGTAGTAGCCATGCCTATGAATCAGCCATCTCATATTTCTTCCAAATTGATGAGCTCCACAAACACCTTCATGCACCTATTTTAAAACCTCCATTGGCTCTAGAAAAGCCACACATCTAAGCAACAAACCATCAAAAGTTTTTCTGAATAAATATCCTTCCAACAAAACATAGTTTAAAGCCTAGGCTTTAACTTTAAAAGGTATTCTTCTAGATTTTCAAGATAGATTTTAATATTTGTACGCCAATCCCCTGCCAGATCTAAGTCAACACTGAAGGTTTCCACCTGAATACCTCTTTCTAGGATAGATGGATGATTTCTTTTCTACACAAAGATAAACTTATGAGTTAAATCTTCAGATAATCTTAGGATAGAAGCAACCTGAGATAATTCATCAGCTTCCCAATTTAACTCCCTAGGCACATGCATGTAAGATACACTATTAAATGTTTCAACTAACTGAATGGCTGATGTAAAATAAGGTGCTAAGGAAATACTGGTACATTTATATTCTCCCATTAACTGTTTAAGAACAAGCTGAGAATCACCAATTACCAGAATTTCTTTTGCACTAAGGTCTTAAAGAATTTGAAGGTCTATGATGAAAGCCTCATATTCAGCCTAGTTGTTAGTACACTCAAAGTCCAAGTTAAAGCTAAGTGCTACTTTAGTTCCTTCAGGTGATGTAATTACCACTCCTACCCCAGCTGATTTTTCTGTAGACGAGCCATTGAATTTGAGAATCCACGGCTGAATCTCCACTCTGTACACTGGAAGTTCATTTTCCTTCTCATCAGCAGTATTTAAAGCAGGGTGATTATCTAAGAAATCTGCTAGCACTGGGCCTTTCACTAATTTCTGAGGGAAATATACTAAAGTGAACTCAATTAAGCCCAACAACCATTTGCCAATCTTTCCAAATAGCACGGCCCTGTTCAACATATATTTCATCAAATCAGTTTAAGAAATCACATACACCCTGTGTTTCAGTAAATAGTGTCTCAGTTTAGTGCATGTAAAGTATAATGCCAAACGCAATTTTTCAACGTATGCATATTTTACCTCCGTAGGAGATAACATCCTACTTAAATAATAAATAGCATGATCTCGGCCTATTGAATCAGTTTGAGCTAGCAAACATCTAATAAACTCGTTTGCGGCAGATATGTAAAGTTTCAAAGGAATTCCCTCCCTTAGAGGAACTAGCACAGGAGGTTGAGAAAGATATTTCTTAATTTTATCAAAAGTAATATGATGTTTTTCTTCCCATTTAAAACCAGCTTCCTGTTTTAATTTTAACAGATTAGAAAATTCCTTAGTCTTCCTAGAAAGATTAGAAATGAACCTGCGAAGGTAATTCACTTGTCCTAGGAACTTCTACAGCTCCTGTTTGGATTAAGTTGGCTTGGCTTCAAGCACGGCCCTTTGCCTTATTTTTGTCTACTTCCATACCTCTTTGGTGCACTAAAAGTCCCAGGAAATTTTTGGCCTGCACACCAAATGCACATTTAAGGGGGTTAAACTTCAACTGGTAGATTCTCATTCTTTTAAAGCTTTTCCTTAAATGCAAAATATGATCAGTGGCTTTTTTAGATTTTACCATGATATCATTAATGTAAATTTCCATATATTGGCCAATCATATCATGAAAGATCGCATTCATGGCCCTTTGATAGGTAGCACCTGCATTTTTTAATCCGAATGGCATGACTAGCCATTTAAATGTCCCAATAGCACCAGGACACCTGAAGGAAATCTTGGAGATATCTTCCTTGGCTACAAAAATTTGATTGTAACCTGAAAAGCCATCCATGAATGACAATAATTTATTCCTGGTAGCAGCATTAATTAGCATGTCAGCTACAGGTATAATATATACATCTTTAGAGTTAACTAAATTCAGGTCTCTAAAATCGATACATACTCTCAATTTTCAATTCTTTTTCATAACAGACACTATATAAGATATCCACTCAGCATCTTTGGTTAGCCTTATAAAGCCAGCCTTAAGAAGCTTTTGGATTTCATCCTTCACCTTCAGCTCTACCTCCTTTGACATTCTCCTAGGAGGCTGCTGGACTAGGCGAAACTCAAGTTTAATGGGGAGGTGGTGCTCAACTACCTCCTTGCTCAATCCTGGCATTTTTGTGTAATCCTATAAAAACTAGTCATTGAAGTTCCGCAGTAACTCTATTATTTCCTTCTTCAATTTAGATTTCAGCAAGGAACTGATATAAGTGACCTTGGCTCCTGATCAGTGCCAAGGTTTATTTCCTCTAGTGGATCCTATACCTCATGCTTATAATCCTCTAGGTGAATCGGTGCCTCTTGCACATCTTCCATTTTTAATTCATCAATGTTTTCATCTGATTCTTACTCACCCAATATTTCTGTCCCATCTACTTCCATACTTTCTTTGGCTATTTTATCCAACGCCTGCTGCACGTGCACCTTTCTTATGGCAGCTGCAGCCACTGCCTGTTCTTCCTTGGTATAACTATTCATCAATAATTTCCTCAATAAGAGGATATCCCATCGGCCTGTATGGCATGATAGACTTGGATAGTAAATCTGACTGTTGTTGCAGCACTTCCTCCATATCTTATTTCGGAACAGGAATATGTTTTAAGTCAGACTTGGGCTTTCCTCTAGTGAACTTAATAGGCCCAAGGTCCACATCATAGAATCTAGCTTCTAAGTTATTTGAACAGGTACTGAATGGTCTATTGTCTACCTAAACCACTTCTACCTCATTATTATTCCATATAAGCAAAAACTGGTGTAGAGAGGAAGCTACACACCAGTTAACGTGAATCTAGTCTCTTCTTAGTAACAAATTATAACTTGCAGTAAAGTCTACCATAAAAAAAGCATTAAGAGACTTTTTACTTCCCACAGTGATCTCAATAGGCAGAACTCTAATTATTTTTGTGACTTCTCCTGTGAAAGCAGCCATTGTGATATCGGTGGCTATCAGTTGCTCTTTTGCTTTACTCAATGAATGCAGTAACATGAGTGGCATGATATTCACTGCCGATCCATTGTCAATAAGGACTCTGGAAAAAGGTTTGCCATTAAGATGCACTCTAATGTAAAGAGGCTTGATATGCCTAGTTGCCTCCACAGATGGTTTCTCCATGATAATTCTTTTGGAGAAATTCAGCTTAGTGGCCTGAATAGTGACCCTATTAACATGTTTCTTATATTCCAAGGGTAATGCCCCCCGAGTCTCTTGAATTTCAACCATGTCTTCCTCAGCATCACTATATTGCATCATAAATTCTTTAGTCAGAGTGACTGAGGATGTGGCACACCCAAATGGCATTGGTTTGCCATCAATAGTAAAGCTATCGATCTTCATGTCATCCAACATATTTAGTTCATCAACAAACGACATTAGATCTTCTGAGCTGCTAACAGATTCTTCCACCTCCATATCAGAAGTTGGATCCTCAATTGTCTTATGTCTGAATTTTGATTTTGTACTAGATTGGATCTCTGGTTCCTTTTTCCTTTTTTCAGCTGCTTTCTGCCTCCTCTTCTGCGTCCGGATAGGTGGTTGAGGAAACTTTTTGTGTTCCACCCTATGCCATTGCTGATTAGATTGTACAGGAGGAGGAAGAATGAATCTGGGCTACCTTTTCTGGAACCTTGGCGGTGACCTCCTTTCTTCCTTCCTTCCTCTAAGCCTATAACTCCTTTCTGATGCAAAGGAAGAAGAAAATCTTATATTTGCAAATTGTGGCCTCTAATAGTTCCTACCTCTAAATGGTTCTCTATTTGCACCTTGAAAGTGCTTTTCCTCCATGCTCTCTTTCTTCCATCATGTAGTAATAGTACCACTCATAGAAATATTATTAGCAGGTGGTTTAGAATATTTCACCATATAGCCAAACTTACTAGAAGGTTGGCCCAGCGTGTCCCAGACTTCCCACTTTTCTTTGATCTTTTTCTTTACATTTAGTAAGGCTCTCAATTCAACATTAATAGAATTCATTATAGCCATTGAGGGAAAAGGATCCTCCTCAATCAGCATTGCATAATTTTTCTTAGGGAATTTTTGGACACCCTTATTGATTCGATCCTGTACCATATTCCTAAACACCCAACATGCATTAGTAGAATGGTTAAAGAAGTTATAGTACTTACAGTAATCATTCCCCTTCAATCCCTCTTTCGATAGAATCTTATGGTCTGGAGGTAATTTACTGAAATTCTCTTTTAGGAGGAAATCAAAAATTTATTCTGTTTTTGAGACTTCAAAGGTGTACTGATTCTGGGAATTGGATCCTTGAGGCTTCTGGAGCCTTCCTTTCTAAAAGTGGGTAAACACAGGGACCGGTGGTGACTAGATCAGCTATTGCCACCTCAGTATTTGATACCTCCTAGAAATAAGTTCCCATGGCATTCTTTCTTCTCTGATTTTCTTCCTTCAGCAATTCCTCATACTCAATGACTTTGGCAGCCAATTTATAGAAGTCCCTGAATTCCATCCCTTAAAATTTCTTCCTCAATTCAATGTCCAGACCCCTTTAAGCCATTTTCACATACTCTGACTCAGGAAGAAATATCTTGCACCTGTTCCTCATTTTTTTTGAATCTTGCAATAACAGGTATGTAGTTTCACCAGCTCTTTAGGTCACCCTGGATAGTTTTGCTATACACACCTCAGGCTCAGCACGAAAGAACTGTGTGTGGAATTGTCTCTCCATTTCCTGCTAAGTGAAAATAGAATTCCTAGGCAGAGTAGCATACCATGTAAAGGTTGCACCTGTCAGTGTATTAAGAAACAGTCTCAACCTGAAATTAGAGAAATTTTCATAGTTAGCTAATTCACCACACTAGTTTATGAATTATGCTATGTGTTCCAAAGTGGACTGCCCATCCTCTCCATATAATAAAAAATAACTCTGGAATGCGATATCCCCTGGGATATAGGTTATCTCTATTAATAGCATCAGGGTATGGCTTGTGAAATTCTGGATGGCTAATCTGGCACAGCCCTAGACTATACAATTCTTGCACAATGTCCCTCACAGCATCTAGATCAACTCCTTCACCTCTTGGGGCTTGAGGTAATGGCAGATAAGGTTGAGGTACTGCATTAGGCCCTTGAGGAAATTATAAATTGACTAGAGGAAATGTTATATGTCCTTGGGGTAATGGAAACTGCCCTTGGTGAACATTGCCCCTTTACCCCCCGAGCCTTTTCCTTACTGAATAGTCTCTAAATCATAAATTCCAGACTATGAATTTGGATTTGTTCTGCCAAACATTTGATTATTATGAGTCAATCTAATAGAATTAGAACATTACCATTGTTACCATTACGAGTAGTGTTCTTATTAAGTCCTCTACTAGATTCTTCCCTCTTGTGTGGGGGAATGTATCTTTCCTCCATAAAATTTTGGACTCCAGTGTTAGGTCTAACGGTGGAGGATGAATTTCCAGTATCTCTTTGGGGTTGCACTGCCACCTTTGAAGATGTGTTTTGCTTCAAGCCCTCACCCATTTTGGTGAATGAGGCAGTGATTTCATGTAAAGTCTGATTCATAGTGTTGCTCATATGTTGAAATATGGCATTCATCCGAGCCATTGAATCATGAACATCTTTCAGCCCATCTAAAAGGATGGTTTAGGCATCTGAGCCCTCAGTTGCAGTTGTAGTAGTATCGACAATTTCTATTTCCTAGCCATCATGATACAACCCTCTAGTTATCTAACAACTAGGAACTATATCAATCTATTGATGTCTTGCCCAAGATCTATCTATGTTAAACAATGAATTAGAACCCACTAATTATCTAACAATTAGGAACTCTAATTATCAAAGGGGTGATAATCACAACCAAAGGCGCCTAATGATGCAAAGATCAAATTAAGCTCTCTCAAGAACTCAAAGGAAATTTCGAAAATTTCAATTAAAAATATATCAATTCTTAATGAGAAAATTCGAAATTACATGTATATATAAGCCTTAAACAAATATGCTTAATGACCTAAATGACTCCTTGATGACTTAGGAATCAAAACCCTCTAAAGATAGGAAACTAATCTACTAGATAATTACATGGATAAATATTAAATAGATAATATATCTATTTAATTAATTAGCTATACTAATCCTAT
>CATIWO010328208.1:0-12174 GCA_949673435.1 Macaranga tanarius | reverse complement strand
AATAAAAAATTAGAAATTATATTAATAAAAAAATATCTATAATACTAATAACAATATATATTAATATTTTATTTAAAATTTATTAATAAAAATAAAATTATTTAAATGATATTTTCAATATTTATAATTATAAATATCAATAATATTTATTTTTATATTATTTTTATATCATATGTATTATATTATAGTTAATATTTAATAGAACACACATATATGTATATATAACTTAATATTAAAAAATTAAATATAAAATATAATTATTTGTATATAAATTAATTAATGTCTATATTAGTAATTAAATATACTATCAGCAACAACTGCTATAAATTTACCAAACACATAATATCGATCAGCTATCAGCTATCAGTCATCAGCTATCAGTTACCAGCTATCAGCTATCAGCTATCAGCCATCAGCAACAGCTATCAGCTATCAGCAACCGCTAAGCCAAACAGGCCCTATATATATATATAAGCTTATGAAATTTTAAATCTCCTTAATATATTACAATAAAAACCTTTATGATATTTTTATCACTTAATAAATTAGTTCTTCGATTTAATTATTAAAAATTATTTTAATTTTATAATTTTTATTTAAGTTTTAGTTTATTATTTTATTTTTATAACTTTTATATTATAAATTTTAAAATTTATAATATATAGACATATTAATAATACATATATGTTTTTTAAGTATAAATAAATTTGGGTATCAATTATAATTTTAAAAAATAAAATTTAAAAAATTATATTTCAAAATTGTTGAAAATCATGGGTGGATACTTAGATTTATATACTAATACAATGTATTGTTAAATTATTAAATTTTATATGGTATAAACAAATTCGCATGTTAAGTATAATTTATAAATAAATTTATTTCATTTCTTAAACTTTTTTTTAACTAAAATGGGGAATAATTTGTTAAATAATTAATTAAAATGTTAGCGAGGTTTTTGTTAATGTTTAGGGAAACTTTTATTTATCAAGCAAAAATAAGGGGTAGTTTTGTATATTTTGGCTTTTATTCAAAATTTAGGAACTAAATTAGGTTCTTACTACAAATAAATATTTGTATCTATATAAATAAAATTAGAATCGTCATATTAATTTTATTTAATTACAACCATTAATTATTCTTTTGTATCAATACTTATAATATGGAGTTATTTTACAGTGCAAATGGTTGTATTTATATAATTGAAATTAAGACCGTTAGATTAAAATTTAATTAATTATAACCATAGATATATTTTACTAAAATAATCAATGGTTGTAATTAAATAAAAATTAATCTAACAGTTGTAATTTTATTTGTACAGATACAAACGTTTGCACCATAGCAAAAGCCTATAATATGTATCAATTATTATAATTGAATAAGTATTAATCTAGTGGTTGTAATTTCATTTGTATAGATATAAATGTTTGTATTGAAGAAGAACTCACTAAATTAACCTGATAAGATAAGAATAAGGGAAAATGATTAATTTTATCCTCAACGTTGGTCTAATATCAACTTTGGTCTAATATTAATTTTATCCTCAACTTTGGTCTAATTTTCAGTTATATCCTATTATCAAAGTTGTATCAATTTATCTATTCAACTTTGTGAATTATATTAATTCTACCCTATTTTAGTTTAATGACCTAAATGTACTTTAAAAAATTACTTTAATTAGATCCTAATAAATATATTTATTAGACCCCTTTTTTTCATTTTTTAGTAAAAATGTCAAAAAAAAAATATATTGTTAAATGTTAATCTTACCACTTTTAAAATAATTTTAGAAATTAATTTTGAAATATTTTACTAAAATTATTTTATATAATTTCCCCGTATTTTAATTTTTTTTTAAATCTATTTCTCAACTTTTAATTATATTATTCAAAATTTTTGTTAATAGAGATGGAACAAAAAACAAAACGTGAAAAGGGGGGGAAAAAAAAGAGCATTAAAGATATTGAAAATATTGATTAAAAAAAATATAAACAAGATTTGATCTTTTTGAAAAAAAAAATTTTTTTTTAAAAAAACTTCTTAAAATTTTTATTGTTTTTTATAATGATAGTTAAAAAAATTTCTTTATATTGTTATTGTTATTACTATTAGAGTATATAATAAATCAATTTATAAGTTGTTTTTTTTGGTATAACGAGATTTTTTTTTTAAAAAAAATTATTTTTTCAGAAAACAATTTTTTTATTAATTAATATTTTTAACATCTTTAATTCTCTTCTTTTTCTCCATTTCACAATATTTTTTGTGTTCAGCATTTATTAGAAATTTTTTAAATAGTGTAATTGAAATATAAGAAATGAATTTTAGAAAAATTAAAGTATGAAGACTTTTAGGATATAAAATAATGTAAAAAATTTAAATTTTATAAAAATATTTTAAAATTATTTTTTGAGGTTATTTTGAAAGTAGTAAGATTAACATGAATATTATTTTACATTATATTTTTTCGCTAAAAAAAAGGAAAGGATTTTAATAAATAAATTTATTATATAAGGATCTAAAAGTAATTTTTAAATACATTTAGACCCGTAAACTAAAATATGGCAGAATTGATACAATTTACAAAGTTGAATAGCTAAATTGATATAATATTGAAACGAGAATATAACTGAAAATTATATCAATGTTAAGGATAGAATTGATCATTTTTCCCTAAGAATAATTGGCAATGAAAAGTTAAGAAGTCAAATTGATCCTTATTCCTAATTTTAATGAGAAAAATTAAATTTATGGAATTGCTCATATTTAGACTAAATTCTGACAAACTTGTTAGAAGTTTCAAATGAATTTATGATTTTAGGTCTATATTGTTTCATATGATTAGAATTTGTCATCATTTTTATTTTTTAAAAATACTTCTATCATTCAATATTAGGTTATAGGGGTAGTTTTAATTAACCAAATAGTATGTTATTTTTAATTTTCAAATTATATAAAAAACAATATACATTTAAATAAATTTCATGAAATATTTATTTAAAGCAAGTACACTATATTAATAAAATTTTATTTGTAAATGAATTTTATTTGAAAAAAAAATATATTTTTTTTGAAACTGAAATAAAATAAATATTTTAAGTTGTTGGATTGAACCATGAGTATGTCTCCTCATCTCATTAGGGTCACAGCTTGGAGGAAGTGAGACTTGGCGGCAGGGAGATGAAGATGATGGCAGAGAGTGTTAGATTCCCGATTGAGCGACAGCAATTTCCCAAACTCAAAGTTGTTGAGCTCACCTCCTTAGATCACTCCAAAGGCATTATTCATTTTCTTCAAGGACTTCACAATTTGGACAAACTTATTGTAGAACGAGGCAGTGTACAAGTGCTGTTTTCGCATGAAGAAGAACTCGTTGGAGAAGACCAGGACCAACTTGTCCATGTGAAACACTTGGAGTTATGTTCTCTAGACTATTTGGAGAATATATGGGAGCAACACCCCCAACTCAAACCACTCCTTCGATATCTTAAGACTCTACAAGTGAAATATTGTAAGAGTTTGATAAACATAGTGCCATCATCCTCATGCTCTTTCGAAAATTTACTAACTCTGGATGTGTGTTACTGTAATGAATTGATAAACTTGTTAACTACCTCAACGGCCAACACAATGGTTCAACTCACAAAGCTGACAGTAGTATGTTGCGAGAAGATTACAGAAATAGTGGCAAAAGATGTTCCTGCAGACCAGAATGCGAATGAGATTATTATTTTCAAGAAACTAAAATTTTTGGAACTGCACTATTTACCTGCTCTCACTAGCTTCTGTTCAGGTGATGACGCCTTTAGTTTTCCATCTCTGGAACACGCAGAAGTCAAGGCTTGCTATCGGATGAAGATTTTTTGCTGTGGACCTTTAAGTACGCCAAAGCTTGAGGGAGTAAATACTAATTCTGGACAAGAATGGGAGGGGACACTTAACGCAACCATAACAAGTCTGGTGGAGAAATGGGTGAGAGTTTTTTTTTTTTTTTTTGATGCTTTTGATCGTTAATTAATTAATTCTTATTTTTGTGTTCGTTTTTCTATCTCTATGAACAATAATTAATGGCATCTTTTCTCATAATTTAATTTAATTTAATTTATTCTTGTTTGTTTGTTATCGTTGATAATTAATCCTATCTTTTCTCATAATTTAATTTAATTAAAAGCAGGTAGACGAGTGTGCATCTTCGTTGAAAGTTATACCAGCGAATGTACTCCAGGGCTCCAAAAAGTTGAGAGAGATTGAGGTAAAAAACTGTGATTCAGTAGAGCATGTATTTGACTTGGACGGGCTATCTTCTGCTTCTTCTGGGCTGCTGTCTAAAATTGATAAAACTGAAGTTAAGTAATCTACCAAAGTTAAGGCATTTATGGAACAAGGATCCTCGGGGAATTTTGAATTTCAGCAACCTTTTGGTCTTCAGGATAAAGGACTGTGGCAGCTTGAAGTATGTATTTACTCCCTCCATGGTTTTGTGCCTTTCAAATCTCAAAGAGGTACAAGTAATGAGTTGTGAGATGATGGAAGAGTTAATATTCGAAACAGCAGAGAAAGCAGCTGCTAATAACAAAATTGTGTTTCCTTCATTGGAATCTGTAACCCTTGAAGGTTTGCCAATGTTTTCAGGTTTGGTATTCAGGCTGCAGTCGAAATCTAGAATGTCCAAAATTGAAGATGATCAGGATTAGTGGTTGTCGAAACATGAAGAATATCCTTGATCTTGCTCAAGTAGAGGAAAATGGTATGCAGGTGTTCCCTAATTTGAAAGAGTTGTGGTTGGACAGCAAAACCATAATGATATTTTTGCAATCTCAGTTGTTGCCTTCGGCTCTACAACTTCAACTTCTTGTCCTGCGTCATTTCCCACCAAATAAATCTCTTCCAAAATTGATCAATCTGGATCTGGAAAAGCTTCAGGTCTGTGATTCTGCTTTTAAGGAGCTCTTTGCTTGCCACAGAGACACAAGGGAGGAACTCGCATTGAGTCTGGAAGCAACAAGTTGTGGAGATTTTATTAGAGTAGCACCCTTCTCATCCTCTGCTGCATCGTTTCGAAATATTAAGAAACTGGAGGTATTTAAATGCGGTAGTCTGATAAACCTGGTGACACCCTCAGTAGCCAAGAGCATGGTGCATCTTGTCGAGTTGACTGTGGGTCGGTGCAATAAGTTGAAGGAAATAGTGGCAGACAGAGAAAATGATGATGAAATAACAGATGAGATTGTTTTCACCAATTTGAAAGAGTTAAATCTCTATGATTTACAAAGCCTCTCTGCGTTCTGCTTGGGCAACTACAGCTTCACATTCCCTTGCTTGGAAGAAGTGACTGTGGACACATTGCCAAATTTCAGGATTTTCTGTCTTGGAGTTGTAACTACTCCCAAGCTAAATACTGTTATATTGACAGATCCTGACTCATTTGAGACACTAGATCGATATTGGGAAGGAGGAAACCTTAATGCCACAATTAAGAAGTTGCACATGAATATGGTACGTAGTATTGATCAAAATGTTACTGTAAGGCTCTACTAAGATTCCATGTTAATGCAATATTCTTGATTTTTTTTTTAGGTTGGATTTATGTACCTCACCGAGTTGAAACTCTCTCAATTTCCTATCCTGAAAGAAAAATGGCACGGCCAATTTCCATTCACTTTCCTCCAAAATTTAAAAAAGTTGGTGGTGGACGAATGTGAGCTATTCCCCAGTGCCATGCCTTCAAATGTACTGCAGGTGATGGAAAAATTGCAAGTTTTGGTTGTAGAAAAATGTGATTCGCTAGAACAAATATTTTATTTAGACAGGCTAAATGCTGATGAATTAAATGATGTTAGCTCAAATATACGGAAAGTGTCTGACGAAGAGGATATTGGCCTGATGAGCCAGTTAAATGAATTACATTTAATTGATCTGCCAGCGCTGAGGAACGTGTGGAATAAGGATCCTGAAGGAATTTTGAGCTTTGAAAATCTGACATTGCTGAAACTTCATAACTGTGACCACTTGACTAATGTATTTACTTTGTCCGTGACTTTGGGTCTTGCAAATCTCCAACAATTGGAAGTTAAAAGATGCACTTCAATTGAACACATCATCACAAAAGAAGAACAAGAGGAAATAGCATTAATGTGGGATAAGACAATATTTCCAAAGTTACACTCTGTCAGTCTCGAGCATCTGCACAGCTTGTCAAATTTTTATTCTGAAGACAATGTTCTGAAGTGCCCTGCCCTGAAAAAGATTGGTGTTGTGGACTGTCCAAAGACTGAATTATTTGCTTCAACATTTTCAAATGGAGAAGATTCTGTCGAGGGAAATGAAGAAAAATTGTGCAGCGAAGATTTAGTGATTTTTGCTGGAAAGGTCAGTTTATTATAATTTGATCAGTGTGGTGTGGTTAATTTCTATATGTCTATTGACCTCATAAATACTTCCCACAGTTCTTGCTAATTAATAATTAATGCTTAATCCTAGGTTGCAATCCCAAGCTTGGATGAACTGAAGATTCAATGGAACATTGTGAAGGATATGTTGAATGGAAACTTTCAAGCGGACTTCCTGCGCAATCTGAAAGTAATTGAACTGACTTGTTTTCCTGGTGAATCTGCCCTTTTGCCATCTTATTTTCTTCAAAGGTTACCCAGCCTGAAGAAGCTTGTTCTGAGTGATGCTTTTTTCGGGGAAACCATCCATCGTGAGCTGAACACTGGTGAGCCAGAGCATTGTGAGTTTCAAAATTTGGAAATTTTACAAGTATCAGAGTGCTGCAGAATGAGAGTTTTAGTGCCATCCACAGTTGCTTTCCAAAATCTAACCACATTGGAAGTGTCAAAATGTCACGGATTGATAAATATGATGACTGCCTCAACTGCAGCAAGTCTTGTTCAACTCAGAAGAATGAAGATAGAGAAGTGTCAAATTCTGCAAGAAATAGTTGCGAGCAAAGCAGACGGAGTAGAAGATGAGATTTTATTCATTCACTTGAGATATTTGGAACTTCATGATCTTCCAATCCTCAAAAGTTTCTGCTCTGGCAATTACACCTTCAAGCTTCCATCATTGGAAGAATTGACTGCCAGAGAATGCCCCAGCATGGAGATTTTTGCTCAAGAAGTCTTAACCTCGCCAAAGCTATGGCGCATTCAAACCGGAGAACATGAATATGAATGGGAGTGGGAAGGCAGCCTTAACAGCACCATTCAAGCATTATTTGTTCCTGGCAATTAATAGTATGAAATAATTATAGCATTATGTTGTTAAGTTAATTTGTCAACAAAAGTGAGGCTATCTTTCATTTGCACCGGTTTGGGTAAGGCTTATATTATTTCGTTATACGCAATTGAATAGATGGTGAGAGGGCTTAATGGCCTGATGCCTCATAACTGCTGTGTTCTGTTGCATTAATTATGCTGCACAGTGAAATCTATCTCATGGTTAAGAGTGCGAGATGTGATGTTATAAATTGTCATAATATTAAATTTATTATGCACTAAGTAGCACAAAAATTGGAAATGTGATAACGGAAAAATGGTGGAAACATATAGAGAAACCACAGTTTTAAAAAAATAGGAAACAGAAACATAAATATTAATCCTGGAATGTAAAAATGCCTACTAATTGAAGTTTTGATGCATCATGAATTTATACACAGTGTTCCACATGAATACAATGACGTTCCACATAGCAAACATAGAAGTTAATTTCTGCAGGTATAACAAGTCCCAATTTCATCATATGAATATTGCTAAGAACCTTAATTAGCTTTACCAGTGAAGGGGTAAAGATCTGTGTCTCACAAGTCACATCTTAGTACTGAATTTTGGACAACCAGTGCAAGCTAAAGCACATCAATTTGCTCTCATGCAGTCAATAAATGTTCGACTAGGAACTCAATACACAAAAAATTCTTGAACTAATTCTATTCAGCAGGAATCAACTATGTACATTGACAAAATCTCAATGTACAAAAATTAAGGAGATTCATTTGCCATTGGCACCACTGCTTGCAAAGTTAGGCTAGGGATGGCATAGTTTCTTCAGGTCCTCCTCCTTCGCATACCAGTAAGGAACTACTTTTGAAGCATAAGGATAGATATCTTTGTATGACTTCTTGATTGTTTGTTCTGCAACTTGAGCACCCATTGCAATATCTGTAATAGCAGATGCTATTTCAGTTAAATCCGTCAAGAGATAGCAACCATCCCCATAAATTTAACCCATCAAGGGATAGTAACCATAACGGTCAACTCTGCGCATCCACGACATTAGTCATAGCCTAACTGATACGGCGAAGCAAAATTTTTTTGAAAATTTAAGATACAAAATCGTAAAAAAAAATTGTAAACATTAAAAATATAGGGGTAGAGATAAATAAATATTAAAAATATAAACATATATATAAATTAAGTATTATATACAAATTTCAAATATAATTATAAATCATATTAGTCAGAGGATTGGTTAATCAGACCTCGAAGAGGTAATTTCTGGTCGGAAAGCTGATTGATCATGAAAATAATGGCAGCCAAGAGAGAGCTAGGTGTCCTTCTTATATCAAATCCTTGAGAATTGTCAAGTGCTTCTTGCACAGCTTTCATGCCTTGATTGTTCATGCCAATAACTGAACAAAACCGCCTTACGAGCCCACTCCCATCAATCAATCCCGCAGTAGCATCACCTTCCACCTCTATATTTTTCTTTATGAATAATACAGCTCTATTAATTTCCTTCTTCGAAACCCCTTCTGCAGCAGAACATATCTCCTTTATGGTCCTTGGCGATTTACTCACTTTACAAGATATGAACAAGCATGCTGCCAATATTGAGTTTAAACTCTTCCCTTTCAAAGCTTTCTTCTCCACCACATTCTTGTATATCTCGTCTGCCCTAATCTTTGTACTTCTCACAATGCCTAGCCTATCTGCCATTGCCGCCATTGATTCGAAACCTCTTTGCAGAACTCTATCTGCGTTCATCATCAAGTCATATGACTTTGAGCTTGCCAAGATTCGCTGACTGCTATCATCAGACTTAACACCAGTGGTGGATTTGACGATTGTGGTAGACAGATGGGTGTTAGTTAAAAGAGGGTTAGAGGCAGACCCAACTCGGTTCGGATCGTTTCCGCCTTTTTCAGTATCGGCAAAAGTTCGCCATTCGCAGGTTTCATCAATAAAGTGGTGTTCGAGAACCAATCCACACCCTGTGCAGATGGTGTCTCCTGAGCCATGATCAATAACAACTTCCGTGGGTCTCTTGCAATCCCTGCAGTAAGCAAAATAGTCATCCATATTTACAGAATTCTCAATTCTTGAATCAATTGTTGAGTTATCTTTATCTTTTTGAAGTTTTCACAGAAATTATTTTGGAGGAATTAAGATTCATATGGCAGATTTTGAATCAATATTGAAAAAAAGAAAGCCTCCGACATATATATATGAGGACCATAAACGAAGGAGACTTGGAAATCAAGAAACACGTTCTTGATTATAATTAGGATTTATGCTAACTAGTACAAATAATAAATATATTTTAAAATAATTAAATAAAAAATTTTAATAAATTATAAATTAATCAAATAGTTTATAATAGTATAAACTTAATTTAATTAGTATTTGAGTTATTTGAGGTAGAAAAATATGAATTTAAGTATTATTGTGTTAGTTTTTAGTGTTGAGATTATGGATACGAGTGTTATAATAGGAATATAATAGGATTTTTTAATATAATTTTAAAAAAGATATTTTTAATATTTATTTTAAAATATTATGAATTTTTAAATTTTACTTAAAAGTTATTATAATAATTTTATTTAGTTAGTATTTGAGTTAATTGATGTAGAAAAATATGAATTTGAGTATTATTATATCAGTATTTAGTATTGAGGATATGAATATCCTTAATATAATAGGAAGATTTTAGTGTTGTAATAGGAATATAATAGGATTTTTAATATAGTTTAAAAAAGATTTTTCTAATATTTTATTTAAAAATATTATGAATTTATCACCTAAAATAGTAAAATAAGAAAAATTGTAGGATATCATCATTTATATACTTTAGCCCAGAGATTTGAGCATAATGCTTAAACATCCCCTGTGTTTTAAAACATTATTATAACAATCCCATCATTCGTTTATAAATTTAAAAGTAAGTCCGCTAATTTCTTTAAAGTTAGTCAATCCAGTCCACAGAACTAGCCAACAGGAAAAAAAAAAAATAATGGTTGAATTTTATCATTAATTATCAAATTCCTTCAAAATTTAACTTAAATTAGTCTAAAAAAATTATTCTCAATTAATTATTAATCTGATTTTGAATTTTACCGTTATTTTAATTATAATTTTATATACTATTAACATAATTTATTATTATTATTATTACAGAAAGTAAATATACACTAAATTCTGTAAAACATAATTATTTTTTATATATAGTCTTAAATTAAAAAATTATTTTTAGCACATAGACATGCCATTAGAGAATTAAAATACTAAATTATAATCCTACATACATGCCATTAGAGAATTAAAATGCTAAATTATAATCCTAAACTAATAATGAAAATATAATAAAATTTGAAAATAAAAAGAAAATTAATAATTTTTAAACTTTTTATTTATAAGAAAATTGAATGGTTTAAATATTACTAAACTCCATAATAGAATCATCTTTTTCTTTTAATTTAGGAATAAACCATATTTTTCCCCTGCATTTTCATTTTTTTAGAGATTTACCCCTGTACTTTTATTTCTGTACATTGAATCCTTGCACTTTTATTTCTATACATTGAATCCTTATACTTTTATTTTTATTGAAATTAAGTCTCTGCACTTTTATTTTCATTGAAATTAAGTCCTTCCATTAACTTGAGCCTAACGGTGTTAAAATAAAATATCTGATTTAGTCCCTGTAATTTTTTAACATGTCTAAAAAATTTGCATACTTTATTTTTTTCTTAATCCTTAATATTTTTAAGTAATTTTTAATTATTTTTATATTTTGTTAAGGTAAATAATTTTAGTTAATTATTAATATTTATATATTCAGTTAATAAACTTATAATTTAATTAATTTATACTTGTAACTAAAATATTTATAATTGATATAAATTTTAAAATTGCCTGTCTCTATAATTACATATTAAATTTTCATATTTTAAAGACTACTATATTTTATAAATTAAAATTTTTGTTTAATTAAATCAAGTGATACTTCTATTTAAAATGATATTTTTATTAACCATAATTTAACTCTATTATATATTTTATTACTTTTTAAATGAGTTTTTTCTATCTTTTTTTAAAAATATTTACACCTAAAAAAGTAATAAATTTTTTAAAATTTTACTAACCATAATTTGACACTATTATATATTTTATTATTTTTTAAAAAATTTATTATTACTTAATTTTTAATATTAAATTATTAAAAGAAAAGTGTGGTTATTTCCACTCTATTAATTTTAAGTATGTTCTATTTTATATTTTTTAAAATTAATAAATTATACTTTTTAAAAAAAAATTTATATTAATAGTATAGTTTCTTAAAGATATATTTTTTCTTCTAGGTAAAATTTTTTTATTAGTTAAAAATATAATAATTCATCATTTAATTTTACTTGCAATTAGTTAAAACTAAATTTTATAATATTTTACAAAATTATTAAAATATTTTTTATTAAGAATATTTTGATACTATTTTTTATCGTATTACTTTATAAATTTTATGAATAATTTCATTTTTAATGAAAAATTATTGAAAGATGGGATTTTTTCATGCTAACAAATTTAAATACACTCTATTTTATATATTTTTAACAAAACAACTAAATTAGATTTTTAAAAAAATTACATCAATGGCATAATTGTTGTTTCTTAAAGATTTATTACACTTTTAGGTGCAAATTTTTTTTAATAGAAAAAACTAATTGATCAAAGAAATTATTTAAGAAAGTAATAAAATATATAATAGTGTCAAATTATGGTTGATAAAAATATCATTTTAAATACAAGTATCACTTGATTTAGTCAAACAAAAATTTTAATTTATAAAATAAATTAGTTTTTAAAATATGAAATTTTAATATGTAATTATAGAGACAAACAATATTAAAATTTTACATCAATTATAAATATTTCAGTTACAAGTATAATTAAATAAATT
>CATIWO010328197.1:0-24278 GCA_949673435.1 Macaranga tanarius | reverse complement strand
AAATAAAATAAAATAGTTAAATACATGCAATAACTTTTGTAACTAAGTATATATGCTCTCTTACAAAATATTATAATAATTTTAATAATATTTTATTAGAAAATATAATAATATAATTAGAAATTTATATTAGATATTTTTTAAAAAATTAGCTCAAATTGAAACGGAATTAGCTACGGAACGCGATTCCGTCGCTAATTTTAGCTACGGAACACGATTTCGTCGCTAATTTTAGCTACGGAACGCGATTCCGTCGCTAAATGTTTTTAAGAAAATTTTTTAATTTACATTAATAAATTCCGTATCAATTTTGAAACGAAAAAGTCCGTCGCTAAAAGTACAATTAGAAACGGCTTAAATTTCCATCGCTAAATGCTAGAATTAGAAACATATTTCAATTCCGTTTCTATTTAGCTACGGAATTTTTCCGTCGCTATTTCCCATTCTATATGTTGGCGCCAATGTTCCTGCAATAATTTAGCGACGGAATTCTTGTCCGTTTCAATATCTGTCGCTAAATCCCTTTCTAATTCCGTCGCTAATTATCTGTCGCCTACTTCCCAAACATTTAGCAACGGATTTTATTTCCGTTTCTAAATTCTCGTAGCAAATTCGCGATTCCGTTTCTGATCCGTCGCAATTCCGTTTCTAAATTTAGAAGCAGAAAATTCCTTTTGTAAATCGTTATTTTCTTATAGTGTATGGTCGGTTGCAAGAAATTTTAGAGTTAGAGTATCCTGTTCTACCAATCAAGCAAACTATACTGTTCAAGCGCTCATGGTTTGATCCGACCTTAAATCATGGTACGAGAATTCACCTGCAATAAAAACTTGTTAAAGTCAAAAGTGGAAGAGTATTCAATAGATATAAACTATTTATTCTTATTGTGCAAGCAGCACAGGTGTATTTTGCAACTTATCCTACTTTGAAACGAAATGCTAATGATTCGCTCAATGTTTGTAAAATAAAATCAAGGTCTATTGTGGAGGTACCAAACTCAAATACATATATGCCTTTCGATATGATTGCATTTCAAGAGGATGTCAGTGATCAACATGGAATTGATACAGCATTGGATGACAGACATCAATCTTTAAATGATGTGAATAGTTCATTTGTTGATATTGATGATATTGAAATCGAGAAAAATATTGAAGTGGACTTGCAAATCGAAGAAGAAGAAGAAAAAGAAGAAGAAGAAGAAGATGATGATGATGAAGACACTGATGTAGAATAAAAATTTGTTACTCATGATGATGATGAAGACAATGGTGGAGAACAAGAATTTCATGATCAAAATGAAGATGAAGGCGATGAAGACCAAGAATTTGATGATGATGTTGATGATGATGATGACTACTAGATGACTAGATTCATGTTTTAATGTATTTATTTCAAACAACAAATATTTTATTTACCATAAGTTATGTTATAATTAATATAATGTTATGTCCTTTATAAAAAAAAATTAATGTTATGTCCATAGTTTAACTTGTCTTTAGTATAATCACCATATATTTTTTTTAGCTATTAGCAGCTTATCAACCTCTTCTAATAAACACGGTGAGGATATCCTCACACCACCATCATCTCTAGTACCTACTACAGTGACAGCACCTTCTGCAGCATCATCCACCGATCCTACAAGTAAGCTATTGATTAGAGTTCAAGAAAATAAGTAAAGAATTTATTTAATTTTAGCTTATGTATATTTATGTGTGTTTGTTGTGTGTGTATAACATTGTTATTTATAAGTTTTAGAGTGTGTGTGTGACATTGTTTTTTTTTTTTCAAATTAGTATTATTGAAGTTATAATGATTAAAATTCTCCTATTTATTTTTATATGTCTAACATTACTCTTTTTTTTTCAGGTTAGTACCTGCTTATGGTGGTTTTTTCCCTCCAAAGGAATCTCAACATATAGGAATTCAAAATTTGAAGAAAAATAAGAAGCAACTGCATATAGTGGGAAGCATATCTCCCTAGCTCTTAAAGACTTTTATTGGGAGGAGTTTAAGTTATAATATTTAATATATTTATTATTGTGACAATAAAATAAATTCCAAATGATTCTACAATTATAAGTTTATATTTTAAGGTAGATTTTACTATTAAAAGTTTGGTTATATTTATAACTTACAATTATTTTATATTGTAGAAGAGGTATACTTGGGTCCCTTTAGATGAAGAAGCAATTAAGAGCTGTTGGTGGCAAAATGTTAAAGTGCACTATACCAAGCATATCCATGGCTGGAGGAATTCTAAGGATGGCAAGCCTAGTAGTGTGACTCAAGAAATTTGGGATAGTTGGCAATAATATTGGGGCACTCCTGAATGGAAAGAAAAAGCTCAAAAATCTAAATAGAATCACCTAATTGAGACAGCTGGTCCAGGTACCGGTATGACTAAGCATACATGTGGATCTCGATCTATGGTGGAGCATTCTTTAAAATTGGTAAATTATTAATTACTTAATAAGTGACTAATTCGTATTTATTATAGTTTTTTTTTCATTTTTAATCATCTAGACATGTATTTAGTAACTTATTAATTGTTCTAGACTGAAGAGTTAAAACATCAACCCAACAGTTGGGAGCTATTCAGGAAAGTTCACACGAAAAAAGATGGAACTTTTATAGATACAAGGTCAAAACAAGTGAAAGTATATTTATCTTTTAATTTTATTAATTTTTATTGTATTTATAATTGTTTACTTGCAAAGTCTTAAACTAACTTGAATAATTTGTTTTATTATAGGATCGCATGGAGGAGTTGGTGTCTTCCGCATCTCAGCCTTTGAAGGATCATTCAGAACCTCATGAAGTTGACATAGACGCTCTTTATTTTGAGGCTGTAGGTGGGGAAAAGAAGAGGGGTGTATATGGTCTGGGCTCATAGGCTGCATCTTTATATCCTTCTTCTTTTCACAGTACTGAGTGCTCATATGCATCACAAGCTACTACTCGAGTTAGAGAGATTGTGCAGCAGGAGCTCGTAAATAAGCAAGCAGAGATGGATAGAAAGATTGCTGAGCTAACTGCATAAATAGAGTATCTATAATAGATGGAGGAGTAAATGAGGTGATTCATGGAGCAAATACAGTCTTCTCGACATTTTCACGGATCAAGATCTTCTACACCTTAAGCTAATGGTGATAACTTGTTTGATATGTAAAACATTATTGTTTGTTGGTGTATGTGTATTAATATTAAGTTTGACTGATAGTACTTTTATATGTTTTTATTTATACTATTTATTTTAAAAGATGAAATGCATCTCATTATTGAATTTAAATTTCGAACATTTTATTTTATTAAAATGTGTTTATTTTTTTAATTAGAAATAATATTAAATTTGATGACAAAATGTATTAATAGTGACATATTAGTAACGAATTAACAGTGAAAAATTACTGGCGGAAATATTAGTGACAGACATTTCGTCAAAAATTTGTCACTATGTTGTGATGGAATAGTTTGATGAAAGAATTTTTAGTGACAGAATTTCCGTCAACAATCTGTCACTAATATGATGGAACAGTGATGAAAAATTTTATGATGAATTAGTGACGGAATGATTAGTGATGGCCATTCCGTTAAAAATTTGTCACTACATTGTGATGGATTTATGATGGAACAGTGATGAAAAATTTTATGACGAATTAGTGACGGAATGTTTAGTGACAGACTTTTCGTCACAAAATTCACTACATTGTGACGGAATAGTTTGATGACATAATTTTTAGTGATGGCGAATTCCGTCAACAATCCGTCACTAATGTTTTATGACGAAATGTTTAGTGATATAATTCGTCATAAAATTATGACGGACATGTCCTTTTTTGACATTCATTTTTTATAACGGAAATAATTACGTCATAAATTTCTAATGGATAATTCGTCACTATTTTTAATGACAGATGCTTTTTCCGTCTCTAAAAATAGTGACGGTGATTCGTCACTACACACTATTTATGACGAAATAGTGATAGAAATTTTTGTCACTATTCTGTTGTTTTCTTGTAATGAGATATCATTGACACTCGAGAGGCAATATCTTTGAATGGCATAGAGGATCACTCTACTGATATAATAATCCAAAGCATTAGGCCAGATTAACCTAAAGGGGTGATTTTTGAAAAGCCATCTCTGAAGATGACAAATTCAGCTGCAACTGATATTTTTATTCCAATTTTCACTAACGAGGTAACTAATGCAATAATGGTTTTACTAATAAAGCTTACTGTTGATATTAAAAATCCCTCAATGCCTTTATTATGGTAGGTTTAATTGCAATACTAAGCTTAGGTGGGGATTGTTTTGCATGGATACTAAAATAAGGTAGTGTCGAAAAATTTTCCACTATGGTAAATGAAGACTAAATGAATAAAATAAGATAAATAACTGGCCTTAGGCTAGAAATTTATGACTTAGTACATAAAGTGGCAAAATTTTACTTTTTGAGTATGTAAATTGGTATGATAAGTCACTCTTTAAATTAAATAAATAAAATTTGGCTTTGCTAAATTTTAGTGTGTTAGCGTTTGTTTATTTTTATGTGAAGTTTGTTTATTATTAGTTTGCAAGTTAAGAATGCTATAAACAGTAATTTTGTAGAATTTTGGCAGCATTTCTGCTGAAAATTAGCTATCTTAGTTTAAATAATGCATGGTTGTAGTGTAAAGTGTGCTGTGAACAATAATGCTATCAAAAGAGTGCTAAACAAAACTTTTATCAAAGCAACAAAAGCTCTGTAACATAAGCATCATGCAAGTGCTGATATAGTACCAAAAGAATGTCAACAGAGCTAAAATATTCATTACATCATTAAATCACATGTCCCAAATCAAGGCATAACAAAATATGCCAAAATATCACAACCATCCATTATAGGTGAAATGATAAAAGAAGTCATAAAGAAAATCAAATGCAATCAACATTAAAGTGTCTAAGAGTCTCCTAAATATCTAGGCATTTCTTTTTGGTCACAATAGCCTTTTGCTTTTAGTCCATCCACTTTATAATTGCATTCTTCTTTTTCTTTAAGGATTCTCCCATACTTTTTATCTTTTTTGTTCTTAAAAAATTTTTCTGTTAGACCTTCGAGGTAATTCTTTTTGCCTCATATTTTACAGTAATCTTATTAAGAAACACCTTGACCTAAACTTCCCTTTATGTGCTTTATTTTGGTTTGCTAGTATATGCAGATACAAAAACTATTGGAGCAAAACTTATCAAGATTAAGAAATCTATTTTGATTTTGGATGCTATGTAGAATTATATTCCAGTTAACAAGGTGGGAATTCCTGTTGGCAAGGAAGGATGTCAGCTAGTCCTAACAATTTCTTCTTTAGATGTATGTCAAAAGATGCAATGTCAAAATAATGTTAAAGTGTCAAAAGATGCAATGTCAAAAGAATGTTAACGTGTGTCAAAATAAAGAAAGCATTAAGTTCATTAAGTGAGAATTAATAATAATATATGTTCAGAAATAATGAAAGTCTCCTAAGCATAGAAGACTTCATCAGAAGCTAAATGAGCAGGTTAAAGTCTTGGAACTCCACTTGCAAAAGTATTGGACATTTTACCTAGGAAAATTGAGGGAGATGGTTAGTGAGTAAGTATCAAGCAAATACAAGGCATTTCATTAGGAAAAAATGAAAAACAATTCATCTTCATCAAGTACGTATACAAAAATGGCTTAAAATTTAATGAAATTCAATAGATTTTTTAGGCCATTTGTAATTTTTAGCATTAATAGGTGAAAAATATTAAGGTGAACTTTCTAAGGTATTGAAAGTATATTCATGCTCAAAGTTCAATTTTTCATTGAAAATAGTTCTAGTAAAATGAAAGTTTAACTTGACAAAAATAAGCTAAAAAGATTATATTTGGCCTAAAGCACTGATGAAATTGAAGTAAAAGTGTCTAACTAAATATAAATAACAATTTTCATGAAGTGTCATTAGGAAATATTGATTAGTGTATATTTTGTTATGTTTTAATAGTTAATTTGTGCTAATTTTATGTTTAAAGGTGTTAATTTGTGTTTTAGATAGGTTATTTATATGTTTTTTACTTTTGTAGGTATTTATAACTCATTTTGAGTCTTTAATCAAGATTTAAGGTGAATAAATTGAGGTTTCAAAGGGTTTGAAGGTGAATTTTAGAGGAATTATTGACACAGGCGAGGACACGGCCATGTGCCTACCCGTGTAGCAATCTAAATAAAAAGAGGCCCCTGAACATGGCTTGGTACATAGCCATATGTTGGATCGTGTAAGCTACTGGAAGAAATTCATAGTCGAAACACGGATCAAAACACGCCTATGTGGTAGGCTATGTAACTCACCGCCATATTTGCCTACTCTATACACGGCTCGAGACATGGTCATGTAAGCATCCAGATGTTGAAGGTAGTCGAGACATGCCCATATCGCAATTGAATATGGCCGTGTACGCGTAAGAGTCAAGATAAAATTGACTTCTTTTAACACTTATTAGGGGGAATTGAAGGAAAACTATAAAAGGGTAAAGAGAACTCATATTAGACAGACTTTTGGCAAGAAAAAGAGAACCTATTAAGGCATTATCATGGATCAAGATTGGAGATTGAAGATTCAAGAGTTCAAGAGATTGGATTTTTTTTCTTCTTTTCAATTTCTTATAATTGGTGATGGAATTCTTTTACTTGTTTTTGGATTATAGTTTATGTTAGACTAGGAATTTATTCATTAGGGATTAAGGATCCGAATATAAATTAGTTTAATTTTCTCTTTCTAATAAATTATTTATTCATGCAAATTATGTTTATTGAGCTTAATGCATGTTTATGCCTGATCAACATTAACATGATTCTAAGTGAGATTATACATTGAGAGATGATAATCTTGATTAAACTATAAACATAAGTTGAGTTGAATCATTAATAGAGATAAATTGAATCAATTTAATTCCATAAGAGCTAAAGATAAACTTTATAATTTTATTAGTTAGGGTTTGTGTCTGCAATGAGAGTTGAATTACATAATATGGACTGAGGGTTGTAAAGTAGGTTAATTGGCTGTGAGAGAAGTTAATTATAACATAAGATACTCAGCATTTGCATGGATAATTGAATTAAGAAAGAGGGATTAACTAATGAGTGTGAGGTGAATTAATTCCCTAATGGTTAGTTATATATTGGTCATTTAATTTTACAATTAGGGTTTTTAGTTTCATTTTAGTATAAGTAATCCTAGTCAAATAATTCATTTAATTTGGTAGCTTTAAGCAATTAGGAAATAATTGGTAAGCAGATAGATCATAATCTCTGTAGGATGATACCTTGTTTACTACTTATCGATTCCGTATACTTGCAGAGAATATTTAGTAAACAAGTTTTTAGTGTCATTGTCGGGGATTGACGATCTAACATCATAATTGATTATATCTCTTTTGGATTAAGGCATTTCTTTTCTTTTATTTTACCTTATTCTGTTTTAATTAAAAGTGTATGCATGATACCCGATGATTAGGCAAAGCAACACTCTCATATGTACCAGAGCTCACCAAAGTTGAAAAGTCAAATCA
This sequence comes from Macaranga tanarius, assembly GCA_949673435.1. Lineage (NCBI taxonomy): Eukaryota > Viridiplantae > Streptophyta > Magnoliopsida > Malpighiales > Euphorbiaceae > Macaranga > Macaranga tanarius. Next base: position 16,706 of record CATIWO010328197.1, on the reverse strand, counting down.
AAAGCAAGCAAAGGAAAAAGCAAGCACGATGGTTGAGGACATAAATAACACACAGGTTGACAATAGAATCCTATTGGATACATCTATGCTAATATTAGGAGGACCTCAGCGTGGCATTGCTAGGCTAGGCATTAATGAGAATAACTTCAAGATTAAGCTAGCTTTGCTACAAATGCTTCAGTCAACTATTCAATTCTATGGAATGACTAACGAAGATCCAAATGACCATATTACAGATTTTTTGGAGATTTGTGACACATTCAAATCCAATAGAGTGACTGGTGATGCATTGAAATTGCATTTGTTCCCTTTCACATTGAAGGATAAGGCAAAGATATGGTTGAAATCATAGCCACCTGGTTCTTTCACTACATGGGATGATTTAACTAAGGCTTTCCTTACTAAATATTTCCCTCCTTTAAAGACGACAAAGGTTGTTAATTAAATCACTTCAGTTCAGCATATTGATCATGAGTTAATAAGCGAAGCATGGGAGATATTTATAGATTTGTGAAGGAGCTGCCCACATCATGGGTTGCCTAAGGATGTGATCATTCGAACCTTCTATAATGGTGTCATAACATCCGCTCATGATTCTATTGATTCAAAGGCTGGTGGTTCATTAATGAGGAAGATAGTAGATGAGGCTACAGTAATTTTGGAGTGCATGGAATTTGACAACTATTTATGGCCTTTAGAATGAAACAATGCACCCAAAGCATCAGGAAAGCTCAAAGTGGATAGTGTTACAGATCTTCAAGCTCAAATCCACTTTCCAAGCAACTTGGCAACCTTACACACAAAGCTAACTCAGCCCCTACACAATTCCAATGTAAGTAATGTAATATATTGGGTAATGTGAGTGATGAGTTTGTTTTATGTAATGCAAGAAATTTTAGAGAAAACTATGTTGAGCAAGCTAATTATGTGGGGAATTAATTTCAAGGAAGGCAAGGCAATAACCCTTACTCTAACACATATAATCCGGGGTGGCGAAACCACCCAAATTTTTTATGGAGTAATAACAATAATGTGGCTGTGCCAACTTTCCCCAATAACAATAATGTGGCTAAAAATTAAGGACCTCCAGGATTTCCACAACCATAACAAGATAGATTGGCATTAGTTGAGAACAAATTGGATAAATTTTTGGATGCTATTTCTACTAAACTAATGAACCAAGATGAGAATCAAAAGAGGATGGAGGCTAAATTTGACCAAATTACACATAATCATTCTTCTTCAATTCACAACATCGAAGTTTAGTTGGGACAGCTTGCTAATACAATAGCAACATATGGATATAGTAATCTTTTTAGCAATACTGAGACAAATCCAAGGGATGTGAAGGCTATCACTCTACGAAGTGGTAAGGAGCTGAAATCTAAGGCTGAGATGGAAAATAAGGCAAAGATTAATAAGGGTGATGAGTAGAGTGAAGAGGTAGAGGACTTAACCAAGGAGAAGGCTATAGAGAACAAAGAAGAAAAAGTACAAAATTCATCCCTACCACTTGCACCTAGAATCCCTTTTCCTCAAAGGTTGAGAAAATAAAAGGATGGTGAGCAATTTACTAAATTTCTATAGATTTTTAAGAAACTTCAGATTAATATTCCATTAGTGGAAGCACTAGTTCAAATGTCAAAGTATGCTAAGTTCTTAAAGGAAATCAATGCTAAGTTCTTAAAGGAAATCATCACCAATAACCATATGAAACAGTGCCATTGGGAGAGATGTGTAGGTCCTTCATTTCTAGAAAATTGCTTACCAAATTGAAGGATCCAGGGAGTTTTACTATTTCTTATGTTGTTGGAACTAATGAGTTTCCTAGATGTTTATGTGATTTAGGTGCCATCATTAATTTAATGCCTTTGTCTATTTTTAGGAAACTTGGGCTAGGAGATGTCAAAGCAACAAACATGACACTTCAATTAACTGATCATTCGATTAAAAGACCTCATGGAGTAGTGGAGGATGTGCTAGTAAAGGTAGACAAGTTTATTTTCCCTGTTGACTTTGTGATTTTAGATTTTTAGGAGGATAGAACTTGTCCATTAATTTTAGGTAGCCCTTTCCTTAATACTGGTAGAGCCTTAATTGATGTGTATGAAGGTAAACTAACATTAAAGGTTAGGAATGAGAGTGTAGAGTTTGTCATGTCTAAGCTTATTAAACATCCTTTAGATGAAGAGACATGCATGAGCATAGTGTCCATTGATGAGTGTGTTGAGCAGGAAAATTTCTCACTTTATGAGAGTAATTGTAACACCCTTATTTGTGATACACTATTCATGCATGAGGTATATATGACATATAGAGTCCTAGTGTGATATATGTCTAAGTGTGGAAAGGTGTTTTTGGTAGAGAGGGACTTAATTACAAAGACAATTGGGAGTTAATTATCATAATTGGGAAGTTATGGGGCATAGCGTAATTAGTCCATTTCATTAAGGGGCTTAGATGTAATTATGATGATATTTATTTATAATATTTAGTATTATTATATTAGGTGATTGGTGATATATAAGGACCTATTAGTTAGCTTGGTAATAATTTATAGAAGACTTTAAGGGTGTAATTTATTGGCTTTGGATTGGTTTATTGTTTAATTGAATATTTAAATGGGTATATGTGTGGGTATGGTTATGTTGGTAAGTGTAGAGATTTTAAGGAAGAAGAGGAGAGAATTCTTGAGTTTTGGTGAGAGTTTGATCTTGTTGGAGCTAGGATTTAAAAGGAATTAGAAGGTCCATATCAATTGGAGCTCAATTGGTAAGCTTAAATTATGTTTTTGATTGGTTTGGTTGAGTTGTGAATGTTATCAATTTCGGATTTCTATTCCTCTATTTTTCAGTCCTCTTGTGATTGCCATATCTTGAGTTTTACAACTCTAATTTGAGCAAGGTTTAATGTTTTAGAAACCTCAGAGAGTCCTTTACATTTTCTATGTTTTGAATTTTGTTTGATTTTGCAATTAAGAAGGGTAATTAGGGTTGGACATTTTCTTGTTCTTGTGAGTGGCCTGTTTTGGCCGGGTGGATTGTAAAATCCGTAATTAATTTCACACATGTCCAAATTGAATGATTCTAATTGGAATTTGTTATAGACTCATAACCCCAGCTTTGGCAGTAAATTAAGGTTTATTTGACTTGTGTGTGTATGTCTACGTCTTGTTGAACATTGAGCATTTTAGTTGCATTTGGTGAGGTTAGAGTGAATGGCAAGATTTGCTTGTTGTATTGATGTATGATTTTGTGTAGGGAGTGACAAAGGAAAGGAAATCACTCAACATTAAAGGAAAGGCTCTTTTTGAAGAGGAAGCAACTAGAGGTAAGTAACTATATATACATGTTGTGTATATATACTTAGCCCATATGCTTAATAGATTGTATTCCTATATTGGAATTGATTGAATAGATATACGATTAGTGCAATAATGTGGATTGAGTTATACCCTTTTGTGAATTGGTAATATGGTGAGAAAGCTAGTAAATGATGATGTATATGTATGGTGTAGTAAACACCATAATTGTGTATATTGCATTTTGAGAATGATCTTTTGATTGAATATTAATGAATGATGATTATATTGGCATATTGAGATGCAGTTGATTAGAAATGTATTGTGTTATATTTCACTTGAAAGGGAAATATGTGAGGATTGGTTGCCAATTATTGATGTTGGCAAATGATGATATAGGGGTCTTGTGGTATATTATCGGTATACTTTTGGGTATATATTAAGTATATGATTGGTATATTTACTATTATAATTATGTATGTTGATGTTGTGACTATGAGAAATGGATCAGTGATCATGGAAGGAATATTGGTGAATTATTGATGATGACTTATTAATATGCAATTGTATTTAACTATATTGTGTTATGCTATATTATGTTTCACAAGAAGGTGAAACATGTGAGGATGTGTGAGTGTGTGATGGGCAAGCTGAGCCGGGCGTATAGCTACCCATGTGAAAAGTGAGACTGAGCCGGGCAGATAGTCTCACTAGTGGCCATTGGATTGATATTAAAATGTTGTGTAATGGGCAAGCTGAGCTAGGTGTATAGCTACCCAAAAATGATATGTGGGATAGTAGGATTGAGCCGGGCGGATATCTTACTAAATGGCCATTTATTTGACATTGAAATTGTGAGAAAAATAGCCAATAAGGCTAAGTATGAGGAAATTGTGTGAGAAAAGGTCTATCCAGATACTAACTTGCATAAATATGCATTATTGCATCATATTTACACACATGATAAATGTGATTTGAATGTAAGAATTATGATATGAATTGACTGTGAGGATGAATCCGGTCGGATATTGTACATTGAGAATGAATCATAAATGTGTGAACTCTTGAAATATTATGAATTTGGTTATGACTACTAAATATATTGTTGAATGAGATAATATATGATTGGGTGATAGAAGTTGATGAGATGATGAATATAAATACATTGTGCTTATGAATGAGTTGAGTATGTGATGGAATGTTCGGATATAAATGATAGATGTGGATGCTCTTTAAGTGTGAATGATTAATATTTTGAGTGGATGAAGGATTTAGTATGCTTAGCATGTGTTGTGGTAGCTTGAATTGAGTTAGAGTCATATGCTTTGACATCACAACCTATTTCAAGGGAATTTTTGTCAATTCATATAAATAAATTAAGTCCATCTGTCTTCATGAAATTGTAGCTCTCTGAATTAGCTTTATGTAGCTTTTTGAATCATTTGAATCCGAGTTCGATAAAAGGAGTTATGGTCAAAAGAGTACCACGTGGTCAGTCGGGTAGTGTCTTTGCATGCCCATGCGCACGCCCATGAGAAAAACACCCAATCAGGCACGCCCATGCGTGCCAGAGGTGAATAATCAAGCCTCAGGCATGGCCATGCGCACGACCATATGCAGCTTCATGTATAGTTATGGTTTTTTGACCATAACTTGAGCTATAGAGCTCCGAATGAGGTGTGGTTTGATGCTACAAAAAATTTAAAGAGTCCTATATAATTAAATGTTTTGATATTGAGTATAATATGTCTTTAATATTCTCAAAATAAGCTTAACATTTTAGTGCTCACTTACTCATTCTTCATTAGGACTCCCGTACGCACTCGATGTAGTGCCAATGGTAATACAACTATATGGTGAGTGTATATAGACTAAGTAGAGGATTAAAAAACTATATTATTATCATGAGAATGTGTCTTATATATATGTTTATATGTTTCATTTAACCAACTCTTATGTGATGGGTATATATGTGCAACTATTTTCATAGTTGCTTATTAAGTTGCAAACTCACCGCTTTGCTGTTAAAATTTTTTAGGAATTGAGCAGACAAAGGCCTTAAAGCTTGTATTGGAGTCATAGGTGGGCCGAATTGATCTATGGTGTACCTAACTTCATCCTGCATATTATATAAATCATTCTTGTGTATCGGATATTTTTTAAGAGTATGTGTGTATCAATTAAAAGAGCATGTATGTAATGCTTGGCATGTATGTACATTATGAGTTGTTGGTATATATATGAATATTCTTTTATGGGGTAAATTTTATTATACTTAATGTGAGATGCTTGATTGCCATGTGTGCATGTTTGATTGTGCCACGTGTATGATTATGTTTGGAGGTGTGATAGTGATGATGAAGAGTGGAAAGCTACTAAGTTAGAGGATGAGGTAGATCATGGCACTACATTTACCAAACCTGAACTCTTAGTTGGAAGTGATAATCCTACACCTCAATCTATTGAAAAACACCTAAATTAGAACTTAAACCATTACCTAATCACTTGAGATATGCATTTTTGAGTGAGGATAACACACTACCCATCAAAATTTCTAATAAACTGAGTGTTGAGAAAGCAATGATGGTGTGTGAGGTAGTAAGGAGACGAGTTCGAGCTTTAGGGTGGTAAATTTTAGATATAAAGAAAATTAGTCCCTCTATTGTCATGCATAGGATCCATATGGAGGATGGGGATAAACCCATAGCTGAGAGACAAAGGAGGCTGAATCCAAATATGAAGGAAGTGGTAAAAAAGGAAATTGTGAAACTATTAGATGTAGGAATTATTTACCCATTTTTTGATAGTGAGTGGGTTAGCCCAATGCAATGTGTGCCAAAGAAGAGTAGAATGACAGTGGTAGAAAATAATGAGGGAGAATTAATTTCTAAGAGAGTGGTAAATGGCTGAAGAGTATGTATCGATTATAGAAAGTTAAATAATGCCACTAGGAAGGACCATTTTCCCCTTCCCTTTATTGACCAAATGTTAGAGAGAATAGCGAGTCATGTTTATTATTATTTTCTTGATGGATACTCAGGTTATAATCAGATTTTTATCTATCCCGAGGACCAAGAGAAAACCATTTTTACACGCCCTTATGGCACATTTGCATATAGACGAATGCCTTTTGGGCTGTGTAATGCACCCGCTACTTTTCAACGTTGTCTAATGGAAATATTTTCTAACTTAATCAAGGACATTATGGAGATTTTCATGGAAGATTTTTTTTATTTTTGGAGATTCTTTCAATATATGTTTAGCTAACCTTGACAGGGTGTTAAAGCGTTCTGAAGAGACTAACTTTATGCTCAATTAGGAACAATGTCATTTTATGGTAGACGAGGGAATAGTCTTAGGATGCAAGATTTCTAGCAAGGGGATCGAAGTGGATCAAGCCAAAATAGAGATCGTTGAGAAGTTTCCACCACCTATATCACTCAAGGGAGTTAGAGGTTTTTTGGGGCATGTTGGTTTTTATCGACGGTTTATTAAGGATTTTTCTTTGATTGCCAAACCTTTAACTAATTTATTGATTAAGGATATGCCATTTGTCTTCGATGATGTGTGTTTGAGTGCTTTTGACAGGTTAAAGAAGGTATTGGTATCGGCACCCATCATTACACCACCGGATTGGTCCTTACCATTTAAAATTATGTGCGATATGAGTGACTATGCTATTGGAGCTATTTTGGGGCAAAGGATGGACAATTGCCTACATGTGATTTACTATGCTAGTTGCACATTGACAGAGGCCCAACTTAACTACACCACAACAGAGAAAGAGATGTTAGCAGTGATTTTTACTATAAATAAATTTTGATCCTACCTTCTTGGTTAAAATTTATTATCTACACTGACCATTCAGCCCTGCGACATCTACTTGCTAAGAAGGATGCCAAACCGAGACTAATGGGATGGGTTTTATTATTGTAGGAATTCGACCTTAAGTTCAAGGATAAGAAAGGCTCAAAAAATTTGGTGGCAGATTAGTTATCACGTCTAGAAAAAGAAGATGAGAATGCACCACAGACCATTGGAGATAGCTTTCCAGGTGAGTTGCTTTTCGCTCTACACCATAAAGCAACCCTTTAATATGCTGACATTGTAAATTATTTAGTTAGAGGGGTGCTACTAGAGGACTTATCACACCAATAAAGGAAGAGGTTTTTGTATGAGGTAAGGCACTACCTATGGGAAGAACCTTACCTTTACAAATTATGTGGAGATGGCAAGATTAGGAAGTGCATTCTGGATTTAGAGGTATTTGATGTTTTGTCACATTATCATGACTTGATGTATAGAGGACATTATGGAGCATCTAAGACGAATGCTAAGGTGTTAGAGAGTAGTTTCTTTTGGCCAACATTATTTAAGGATGCTAGGGAGTTGTCCTTCATTGTGATCATTGCCAACGTGTTGGAAACATCTCCAACTGACAAAAATTACCTCTCACTTCAATTTTTGAGGTCAAGATTTTTTATGTATGGGGAATAGACTTCATGGGAGCCTTTCCTTCTTCTTATAGGAACCAATATATCCTTATTGGTGTGGATTACATGTCTAAATGGGCAAAAGCTTTGGCAACACCCATAAATGATGCAAAAGTGGTTATAAAGTTCATTAAAAAATATTCATCAGATTTGGTGTACCATGAGCCATTATTAGTAATGGGAGGTCACATTTTTACAACCATCAATTTGAGTCCTTGTTGAGGAAATATGGGGTGCATCATAAAATTACAACACGTTATCACCCTCAAATAAGTGAACAAGTGAAGGTAACGAATCATGAGCTTAAGAAGATTCTAGAGAAGGTTAGAGGTTCAAAAAAGGATTGGGCATCAAAGTTAGATGATACACTGTGGGCTTATCAAATGGCATACAAAACACCAATTGGTATGTCACCATTTAGGTTGGTGTTTGGGAAGGCATGTCATCTACCCATCGAGCTAGAACATCAAGCATATTGGGTTATTAAAATACTGAACTTTAATTTGAAATTCACAAGCAAGAGGAGGCTATTATAACTTAATGAACTCAATAAGATTCACCTACAAGGTTATGAGAATGCCAAACTCTTCGAGGAAAAGATAAAAAATGGCATGATACGTATATTATGAAAAAGGATTTTTAAATTGGTAATTTAGTGTTGTTATTTAACTCACAATTTCATTTGTTTCCAAGAAAATTAAAGTCTAGATGGAGTGGACCATTCAAAGTGGTCCAAACATTCCCTCATAGTGCACTTGAGCTTAAGAATGAGAAAGGCAAGCATTTCAAAGTGAACGGGCAATGTTGTAAACCTTATTATAGAGGTTTGTTTTAACACTCGCATTTTTAATGCACTATTCATGCATTATATTTTCATGATATATGGTATAGAGTCATGGATTCTATTTAAGTTTGGGTGTATGATTGTTGTTGGAGAGGAACCTACTTGTAAGAAAGTTTGGACTAATTTATCGAAATAGAAAGTTGTGGATTATTGGATAATTATTCCATTTCATTAAAGGAGAGTAGATATTTTTTAGTGATATTTATTGTTTATTACCAAGATTTATTGTATTATTATATTTTGGTGATCATTAGCATTTAAAGGGAGAGGGACACCTTAGGCTATATTTGGCCATTTTTTATTGGTTGGAGTATTTTGTGTATGTGTATATGGGTATGTATGTGTTAGTGGGTTGTAGAGAATTGGTAGAGAAGAAGAGAAAAGGTGATTCGTGATAGCTTTAGGAGATTTTAATCATTCTCTACACATTTTGGCAATCAATTAGGGAGCTTTAGAAGATCTAGTATGTAACACCCACATTTTCAATACACTATTCATGCATTATGTATACATGACATATAGAGTCCTAGTGTGATATATGTCTAAGTGTGGGAATGTGTTGTTGGTAGAGAGGGACTTTATTACAAAGATAATTGGGAGTAAATTGTCATAATAGGGAAGTTTTTGGGCATAGTATAATATGTCCATTTCATTAAGGGGCTTAGATGTAATTGTGGTGATATTTGATTATTATATTATTGGTATTATTATATTGTCTGTTGTTATGATAAATATGGATTTATTTGTAGGTTTGGTAATGATTAAGAGAGGACTTTAATGGTGTTATTTGTTGACTTTTAATTGGTTGATTGTTTAAGTGTATATTATATTGTGTGGGTATTGTGAGTGGATGGTGTAGAGATTTTAAAAGAAGAAGAAGAGGAGGAGTTATGAGGCAGTTTTGGGGAGCTTTGATTTCTTGTTCTTACAAGAATTTGGAAGGCATTAGAAGGGTCTATATCAATTGGAGCTTAATTAGTAAGCTTAAATTGTGTTTTTGATTTAGTTTGGTTGAGTTGTGAATGTTGTTAATTCGTAATCTGCCTCTCTATTTTTTAGTCACCTTGTTTGTGCTATATCTTGAGTTATACAACTCTAATTTGATCAAGATTCTGGAAACCTCAGAGAGTCCTTTACATTTTTTATGTTTTGAGTTTTGTTTGATTTTGCTGTTAAGTAGGGTAATTAGGGCCGGACATTTTCTTGCTCCTATGAGTCCCCTTTTTTGGCCGAGTGGATTGTAAAATCCATAATTAATTTCACACATATCCAAATTGAATGATTCTAATTGGAATTTATTATAGACACATAACCCTAGCTGTGGTAAAAATTTAGGGGTTATTGGACTTTTGTGTGTGTGTGTGTCTAGGTCTTGTTGAATTTTAAGCAATTTGTGTACTTGGTGAGCTTAGGGTGAATTGCTATTCTTGTTTGTGAAATTGATGGATGATTGTATGTAGGAGTTAACAAAGGAAAGGAAAGCACTCAATATTGAAGGAAAGACTCTTTTTGGGGTGGAAGCAATTGGAGGTAAGTACATATGAATATATGTTGTATACATATGCTCATTTCTTATGTGTATTGTTGAGTATGTCTTAAATGGAATTGAATGCATATTTGGATTGGTGAAAGTGATGTGGAATGAGTTCCACCTTTTGTGTATTAAAATTATGATTAGGATATAGTTCAATGATGGTATATTAATAAATGGTTGTTATAATGGCTTATTGAGATGTAATGAATGGAAGTTTATTGTATTGTGTGTTGAGATGTAATGGAATACTATTGTGCTGTGTGGTTTGTATGAATTTCACTTGAGTGAAATATGTGAGGAAGTGAGGATTGTGTAATTATGAGATGGGCAAGCTGAGCAGGGTGAATAGCTACCTAAGTGAGACTGAGCCGGGTGGATAGTCTCACTAATGGTCATTTGAGCGAGATAAAAATATTGTGAGATGGCCAAGCTGAGCCGGGCGAATAGCTACCTAAGTAAAACTGAGCCGGGCGGATAGTTTCATTAATGGCCATTTAAAAATGTAAATGAATATGTGAGAAAAATAGCTATGAAGCTAAGTGTGAGGTTGTGTGTGAGGAAAGGCCTATTTGAATACTAACTCATGCATTCAACATTCATTCTATTAACTTGGTGCTTATGAATGAGTTTGAATGTGTTGATGGAATGTTCCAATATAGATGATGGATGTGGATGCTCATTAAATGTGAATGTTTGATATTATGTGTTAATGGATGTTTTGGTGTGGATTAGTGTGTTTAGAATGTATTGTTGTGGCTTGAATTGAATTGTATTCATGTGCTTGACATCACTAGTCACTTTAAGGGTATTTTTGTCAATTTATATAAACGAATTAAGTCCAACTGTCTGTATAAAAGTTGTAGCCCTTTGAAATAGCTTTCCATAGCTTTTTGAATCACTTGAATCTAAGTTTTGTAGAGAGAGTTATGGCCAAAAGAGTACGAAATAGTCTGAAGGCTCGAGTCAGGGTGAGTCTTCTAGAGCCTGTGCCGACTCGACATGAGTGTGCTGACTCAGCATGAGTCAGCCCTTCTTTAGCACACTTTTATCTTCGTATTTTGACCATAACTTGAGCTATAGAGCTCTAAATGAGGCATGGTTTGATGCTAGAGAAACTTTAAAGTGTCCTCTACAACTTTCATGCTTTAAGTTTGAGAAAAATCTATCTTTAAGATTCTCTAATTGAGCTTGACATTTTATTGCTCACTTGCTCCTTTTTCATTTGGACTCCCGTACGTACTTGATGTAGAGCTAATGGTTATGGAACTTCATGATGATTACATGTGGACTTACTAAAGAATTGTAAGGCTATTTTATGACCTTGAGAATGTGTCTCATAAATTGGATTTTTATAGTTAATAAATCTATTATTGTAAGTTTACTATTTATGTACAAATATTTAGTAGTTTCTTATTGAGTTGCAAGCTCACCCCCTTTGCTGTTAAAATTTTTCAGGAACTTGTTTAGACTTATCTTGAAGCTTGCATTGGAGTCTTAGGTGTATCAAAATGAGTTGGTGCATCCAACCTTCATCCTGCATATCATGTTGGCACATTTGAGTTATCTTTGTGTAAATGTCGTCTTATGTTATTAGATTGAGAAATTTTTAAACAATGTATACAATGATGAGTAATTGTATACTCAAATCAGTACTTTGTTGAAAGCATTTCTAATGCCACATGACATGGTATGATTGTTGTCATGTGTATGGTAGTGGATGTGGGCGTCACATTTATAGGCAAGGGATAAGGAACTTATTTCCTTTGATGTCAATTCTAATCACAATTAACTTTGATTATGATTAAGGTCAAGCTAACGACATTAAATTAGCGCTTATTGGGAGGCAACCCAATTTTATGGCTATTTTTATACGTTTTAAGATTTTATTAGTTAGTTTTCATAGGCTATTTTTCTTGTTTTTGGTATTTTTACTTTTCTTTTTAGGTTCACCAATGCAAGGGATAGATAAAGGTCAAAAAATCAAGAAAAAGGTGCAAGACGTTGTTACAGGGGTGAAGACACACCTGTGTCCAGGTATGTATTTCAAACCAGTAAGGAACATGGTCACACACACGCCCATGTACACCCCTGTGTTTAACTATATAATTTTAGGTAGAATATTACACGGGAAAAGAAATGCCTGTGTCTAAGACTATGTAGGGAAGTAATAATTTAGGTAGAATGTTACACGGGTAAATACAAGCCCGGGTATCGAAACCGTATTTCAATGTGAAAAATTGGATAGCAGGGTACACGGTCAGTTACATGTCCGTGTCTTATGACCGTGTTAACATGTTATATTTAGGCAGTAATGTACACAGGCAGAGACATGCCCATGTTGCGAGTCATGTATTTTGAAAAAATCCCCAATTTTTAATAAGACACGACCGTGTAGAAACAACACGCCCGTGTATCGTTGTAAAATATAAAACAACAATTAGGGATTTTTACCATTTTCCTTGACTTTTCTCATCAATTTTCCTTGATTTTCACCATTTGTTGGCTAATTTCTCCTTAACAATATCTTCTGCCCCTAGAAAATGAGTTAAATAAAGGGCCTAATGCAATCTATCCACTTCTTCACGCCCTTTGCATATACTACATGCGGATCCGCCTCCTCACGTGGGTTCTTCATGATCTAGTGTGTCATCTCTCTATGTAACACCTACATTTTGATGCACTGTTCATGCATTATGTACTCATGTCATATAGAGTCCAGTGGTGGTATATGTCTATGTATGGAAATGAGTAAATTGGTAGAGATAGACTTAATTTCAAAGACAATTGGGAATAAATTATTGCAATTGGGAAGTTATGGGGCATAGTGTAATATGTCCATTTCATTAAGGGGCTTAAATGTTATTGTAGTGATATTTGACTATTATATTAGAGTATTATATTATTGTTATATTATTGTGATAAATTAGCATTTATTTTATTTGTTAGGCATTTAATATTAGTAGACTTTTAGGGTGTAGTTTGTTGGCTTTTGATTGGTTGTAGTTAATGTGTATATTGTGTGTATATGTGTATGTATGTTTAAAAAGTGTAGAGATTGAGAGTAGTAGAGAAGAGAGTTTTCTTAAGTGTTTTTGAAGAGTTGATCTTGTTGGAGCTAGAATTTGGGAGGCATTAGAAGGTTTATATCTCTTGAAGCATCTATTTGGTAAGCTTTTCTTGTAATTGTGTTGATTTCAGTTGAGTTCGTTGGTTGTCAAATTCATGTTCTGCCTCTCTGTTTTTCAATCTCCAATTTTATACCATATCTTAAGCTATACAACTCTGATTTGTGCAAGGTTGGACTCTCTAGAAACTTTAGAGAGTCCTTTACATTTTCTATGTTTTGGGTTTAAACTGATTTTGTTGTTTTAACGGGTCAATAAGGTTGGGCATTTTCTTGCTCCTGTGAGTGCCCTGTTTTGGCCGCTTGGATTGAAGAATTCATAATTAATTCCACACATTTCCTTATTTAGTGATTCTAATTGGAATTTGTTATAGACATATAACCCTAGATTTAGTAGCAATTTAGGGGTTATTGGACTTGTGTGTGTGAGTCTAGGTCTTGTTGAACTTTGAGCAATTTGTGCACTTGGTGAGGTTAGGGTGGAATTCAATGTTTGCGTGTTGAATTGATATATGGATGATTGTATGTAGGAGTTGACAAAAGGAAGGAAAGCACACCTCATTAAAAGAAAGACTCTTTTTGGAGTGGAAGCATTTGGAGGTAAGTACTATGAATACATATCGTGTACATATGCTAAATTCTCATGTGTATTATTGTGTATTCCTTTAATGGAATTGAATGCATATTTGGATTGGAATTTTGATGAGGATGTGGTTAAATGATGGTACATTAATGAATGGTTGTTATAATGGCTTGTTGAGATATAATGTATGGAAGTTTACTATGTTGTGTGGTTTGTGTGATATTTCACTTGAAGGTGAAATATATGAGGAAGTGAGGATTTATGAGATGGGCAAGCTGAGCTAGGTGTATAGCTACCCAATTGAGACCGAGTCGAGCAGATAGTCTCACTAATGGCCATTTGAGTGATATAAAAATATTGTGTGTGATGGACAAGCTGAGCCGGGCGAGTAGCTACCCAAGTGAAGTTGAAAGGGGCGGATAGTTTCACTAATGGCCATTTAATTGAAAATGAATTGTGAGGAAAATACCTATAAAGCTAAGTGTTAAGTTATATATAAGGAAAGGTCTATCCGAATATTAACTTATGCATTGAACATTCATTCCTTTAACTTTGTGCTTATGAATAAGTTTAAGTGTGTGAATGGAATGCTCGAATATAGATGATGGATGTGGATGCTCTTTCATTGTGAATGATTGATATTATGTGTTGATGAGGATTTGGTGTGGATTATTATGTTTAAAATGTATTGTTTTGGCTTAATTTGAGTTATATTCAAGTGTAGGAGGGCTTGTTGTGCATTGAAGTTTAATAAAGCATCAAAAATAGACTAAGGAGGGGATCAGGCCTCGGTGCTGACTTGGCCGAGTCATGAGAGTGGCATTCGGTGCTGACTTGGCATGCTAGTGCTGAATCATAACTGAAGTGAACCACTGGTGCTGACTCAGTATGCCAGAGCCGAGTCGTGATAGGGACCAATGGTGCCGTGCTGAGTCGTGACAAGTCAGTCCTCCTTTTACACACTTTTGTCTTTGTATTTTGACCATAACTCGAGCTAGAGAGCTCTAAATGAAGCCTGGTTTGATGCTAGAGAAACTTTAAGAGTCCCCTACAACTTTCATGGTTTGAGTTTGAATTGAATCTATATTTAAGATTCTAGTTGAGCTTGACAATTTAGTGCTCACTTACTCCTTTATCTTTTGGACTCCCGTGCACACTCGATGTAGTGCCAATAGTATTATATCATGATTATTGTTATATTGCTTTATATAGATGATTACATGCTTCTCTAAGGCAACTTCTTATATGAATTGGTGTATGTGTGCAATTGTTTTCGTAGTTGCTTATTGAGTTGCAAGCTCACCCCTTTGCTATTGAAATTTTCAGGACTTGATTCTTAATTAGACAAAAAGGTTTGAAGCTTGTGTCTGAGTCTTTAGGTAGGCCGAATCGAGCTATGGTGTACCCGACCATCATCCTCCATATGCATTTTGGCATTTTCATTTATAACATGAGGTGTATAAGTTTGATTTTGTAGTGTGTGTGTAATTCTAGACAAGTATATATGTAATGCTTGACATGTATGTACATATGAGTTATGGTATTTAAAGAAGTACCTTTTATTGAGAACATTTATTATGCCTTTAGTGAGATATTTAATTATGCCATGTGTACTTGTGTGCAGCCACGTGTTTGTTTATGTTTTTGGGTCTCACATTTAGTGGTATCAGAGCGGGAATTAGATTCCCTTGGGACAAGATAACATTTTGCCTATATAGCATATCCTTCATAAGTTATAGGTGGTAATAGTGATTGTGTGTTGCATATGTCAGGATGGAAGGACACTAAGCTCCACATATCAGCCCAGAAGAGTATTCAAAGTCTATACATGGTCAACCACCAATGCATTCTATAGGTGCACATGCATAAGTACAACCTCAACCCCCTCCTCCACAAGCTGCATATCCTCCATTCATGCAGGAATTTGTTCAGATTATGAAGGAGGTGATCCAAAAACCAGCGGATAGTGCTATAGATGACCATTATAAGAATATTAGAAAGCAAGGCGCAAAGGTTTTTACTAGAACCACTGATCCAATGGTGGTAGAAGAGTGGCTAAGAAACACGGAGATGGTGTTGAATTGAATCGAATGCGCGACGTAGAAGAAAGTGAGCTACGCGGCATCTTTATTTGAGCAAGATGCGTTAGACTGGTGGGAGACGGTGCCTGAAAGTAGAAGTGTACCGGAGACATTGACATGGGCTGATTTCTTAAAGGAGTTCACTGAAAAATACATGCCGGTTGTTTATAAAGCTGGAAAGAAGTTGGAGTTTCTCAACTTGAAGCAAGATGAATTATCAGTCGCTGAATATGAGGTTCAGTTTTTCAGACTCTCCAAATACACTCCTGAAGAAGTGGAAACTGATGAGTTAAAGAGAGATAAATTTAAAAGAGGTCTGAATCTCAAACTTCAGGAACGGATAATAATTAAACTTCCCACCTACAGGGATCTACTGGAGACTGCCCTTAGAACTGAGGAAACCATATTGGAGAGGAATGCATTAGAGGCTAAAAGAAGAAGAGTTACTAGTGCATTTACCACTTCAGCAAGAACCAGTAGTAGATTATCTTTTCAGGGTGATGGGTTTCAAAGAGGAAGCTTTAGAGGACGTGGGTCAATTCAAGCCAATCCTCGGGGAGCACATTTACAAAAGGAAGTGGAAGAGTGGATATTAAAAGAAATATTGCTAGATGGAGACCTATAAGCGGAATGTCAACGCTAGTGTACAACAAATGTGGTAGATTTCATTCTGGGGAATGTTGGGGTTCTAGACCAACTGTGTGCTATCATTGCAACCAACTGAGTCATTTTATGAGGAAATGCCC
>CATIWO010327984.1:0-26402 GCA_949673435.1 Macaranga tanarius | reverse complement strand
ACAAATTTATTTGGAGTTTATGATGGAGGAGTGTGTCTAAGGGAGAGAGAGGGTAAGAATGATTGACAAAAAACTTTTAGGTTCTAATTGATATTTTTATATATAATAGGTAATGGATATAGGTAGGGCAAAGGTGCATTTTCACCCCTAATGTTTATACCGAGGATCGCATATGCCCCTAACATTTTTTTGGACCATTTAAGCACAAAATTCAGTTTTTTCTGTGTTTTTGGCCCCTCATTTAACGTTGTTAACTCTAACGTTAAATGAGGGGCCAAAAACACATAAAAAACTTAATTTTGTGCTTAAATGATCCAAAAAAAACTTTAGGGGCATATGTGCTCCTCGGTATAAACATTAGGGGCGTAAATGCACCTTTGCCCAAAATTTTATTTAAAAAATAAATCGGTTTAACCGACCGAACCAAACCGAGTCGGTTCGGTTAATTTCGGTTTCTCTCTGGTTCGGAGAAATATCCCTAGGTCGGTTTTGGTGGTTCTTTAACCGAACCGACCGAAATCGACCGATGCACACCCTTACTCACGATCGTGAGTAGCCCTGCTCAGCCAAAACACCCCCTTTTGCCACTCAAACACCTAGCACTCCATTCCATACTTGTATATAACTCAATTCAAACTTAAAAATACTTTATACACCCACTAAACATCATTAATTCAATCATCAATATATAATTCACAATCATTCACAAGATTTACACATCCATATTCGTCATTTCATCATACTTCTATCACTCATTCATACATGATCTCATTCAAAAGCATAAACTTAAAATATGTGTAAATCACCATATCAATTAGTACCCATGTAATCACAATCAACAATATATTTGGTACTCATAACCAAATTCACAATATTTCAAGAGTTCATACATTCATATTTCATTCTCACTTTCATTATCCTGCCGGATTCTTCCTCACATAAATACCTCACACTTAGCCTCATTGGCTATATTTCTCATAATTTCAATATCAATCAAATGGCCATTTAGTGAGACTATCCGCCTGACTCAGTCTCACTATCTCACATATTATTTTTGGGTAGCTATACGTCGGGCTCAGCTTACCCATCTCATATATCACAATCTCATTTATATGGCCATTTAGTGAGACTATCCGTCCAGCTCAGTCTCACTTCTCACATGGGTAGTTATATACTCGGCTCAGCTTGCCCATCTCACAATCACACATCCTCATATTTCTCACCTTCCTCACATATCACACTTTTGTGTGAATCACAACACAATATAATTCAATGCAATTGCATATTAATAAATCATCACAACAATCTTTCATCATTATTCTATCCATGCTCATATTCCAGCATCACAATATCATTCCATGCAATTGCCTCTCCACAAGCCATTATCACAATATATCACCAATATTCCTTCCATGATCAAAATCCATTTCTCATAGTCACAACATCAACATACACAATTAAAATGCTCAATTCATGACACACATATGTCACCATCTGTCAACATTCTCATCACACTTCTAATACACAAAAAGGTGGAATTTATTCCACACCATATTCAACACAACTCAACACAATTGCATTAAAATAAATCATCATATTATCATTTCCTCCATGATCACTAATTTATAATTTATTCATCTTTAATTAATGAGAACACAATTATGCACAGTAGAGTCTAGCTTATATATGTATATATGTAAGTAATTACTTACCTCCAATTACTCCCAACCTCAAAATGGGTCTTTCTTCCACTTAAGAGTGCATTCTTTCCCTTTATCAAGTCCTATACATAACCATATATCAATCTCACATAACAACCATGACTCTAGCACTTAAATGCACTAGATGCACTTTAAAGCTCAATATTTAATATATCTAAATAATTCACACACATGTTCAAAATTTATGAAAATATTACTGAAGCTAGACCTATAAGTCTACTTCAAATTCCAACTAGAATTACTTTATTTGGACATATGTGAAATTAATTATGAATTTTTGATGCAACTTGGGTAAAACAGGCAAAACAGAGTTGACAGCATGAGTATGAAAATTTTCAACTGTACCAGTCTGTCTTAACAGCAGAATCAGCTAAACCTCAAAACATAAAAATTATAGAGGACACTCTGAAGTTTCCAGAACATCAAACCTTGCTTAAATCAAAGCTCTAAAACTCTAGATATGGTCAAAATAACAAGACTGATGCACAAGGAAAAACAGAACCCGAATTTTTTCAACATCAAAACCTAATTCAATTAACCAAAATAAATTCAAGACTTACCAAATATGATGCTCAAATGGCTAATTGATCTTCTTAAGCTCCCCAAAATCTTTGCTAGATGTGTAGAGAAAAATCAAATCTCCCAAAGCTATCAAAATCCCCTCTCTTCTTCTCTAATGAAAATCTCTACAACAACCAACAAATACATACACACTCATAAACCTTCCACAAAATCATAAAATTCCATTTGCCCCCTCAAAAGTCTTCCTCCTAATAATAACATATTATCTCTAATTCTTAAATAATAATAATAAACAATTATCTCTTAATAAAATAATACAAAATATTCTCACCCAAATCTCACACACCCACAACCATATGCACATATATATACACACATAATACTCCCAGTCTCCCACCAATCATAATTCAACAATTGTGCATGAGTTGTCTTCCTCATTAATACTAAATTATCACCTATCCAATTAATAAATAATAAAAATAAACATTTAGATAATTATATATAAATATCACCACAATAACATATTAACTCCTTAATGAATTGGGATTATTACCTACTAACCCACAACTTTCTTTTTTGACAAATAACTCCAAAACTTTCTTAACAAATATGCCCCTCTCTACCAACACGCATATACCCACACTTAAATAGAATCCACAACTCTACTCTAAATGTCATGAAGGTATAATGCATGAACAGTGCTTCTAAGATACGAGTATTACACTATCAATTTATGAAACTAATTTTATTAAATGATTCATTAATTGTTATGTAATAATCTTTTAATTAATATAAAATATATATATTCTTCTTATTGCTTCGAACCTTTTTATTTTAAGAAAATTTAATGAACTTGAATATAACTCCGAAACATAAAAGAATCAAACTTTAAGTATGAGTTCTTTCTTTTTCAAAGGATTTGAATTAAGGTTTGCCATGGAAAGGAGATTCCTATAATTTTTAATTTATTGGCGGGAGACTATATGAACTAAATATAGGGGGATGTTGGCATACTGCAGTTTGAAGAATATTTCAAATTACACTGCAAATCTTATAATGAAATCTCAAATCAAATTGAATTGTTTAACCAGAGGAATCCCGGTTCAAAAAAGAAAAAAAAATCAATCACTCTAAATTGAAATATTATAATTTCATCATAATTTAATGTTGATTAAATAATCTTAAAATGTAGTCATTTTAAATAGAAACAATAAAAATTAATGTACTTGCAATGCCAAATAAAAAAATTATTAAATGTAATTTATATAAGTCTTAAAATTCTAATATGTACGGATATTAATTCTTTTATCACAATATTTTTTCTAAAAAAATAAGAGATAATGTTATCATGTTAATTTTTGTTTATTAATAGGTGAAAAATAAAAATTCGAGATTGAACTTCATATTTTTGAAATGCATACATTTAAGGTAAAATTTAACATCATCATATTAATTATTTCCATATTCCAATCTAATTGACTTATGCATATATAAATTATTTACCTTTCAAATTTCACACTTCTTCTATTTATAATTATTCATTTCTATGTTGCCAAAATTTTTAAAAAGAAATGAAGAAGAAGAAGAAAATTTCTGAGCAGAGTATCAGAATTGTGGCTTTGTGATGGTGAGGAAGAAAATCTGAGTAGGGCCTCATAAGATGCGGTGGTTGATGGTACCCTAAACAGGATTTACTTTCTTCTCATTCTTTGCAATTATTTATTATTTTCCAGCATTTTCATGTACGGTTGTACCGACATTTTTGTGTCAAATATCTTTTTCAATTTCTTTTTTCTTCTACTACTATTTTTTTTCCTCTTCATAATGATGCATCATATATTTCAGTACTTTTATCCACATAAATTTTAAGTCAGCTACATTATTATCGGTCACAATTCGAGGTTAGTTTTTTAGTATTTTTGTGCTTAAAATTATTTAAAATCAAGTATTCATTTATTTTGATATTATATAAAAATTAATTTAAACATATAAACTTAAGGATAAAAACAATTCAAAATAAGAATTTAAAAATCAAATAAAAAGAATAAAAAAATGAAAAGATTTTGAAAATTAATTTGGATAAAATTTAGATATAAAATTATGCCTTCAACCCATTAAAAATAGACCCATTGTGTTTTTTTTTTTTTGGATAAATGCACATATGATGTCTAAACTTTTTCATTTTTTATATTTTGGTATTTGAATAATTTTTTTTTATATATAATTAGATATCTAAACCTGCTAAAAATTTATAAAATGGTATCTCTAGCAAATTTTACAAGTTAAAATGTCTATGTGTTCTATTTTAAGTAGTAAATTGACTTAAATGCCCTTATTTTATATTAAATTTTATTTTCTTTTTTATTCTAATAATTTTTATTTATCAAATTAAACTAGAAAAATTATATATTATATATTATTTTTTTTATTTTATTAATTATAGTGGTTAAATTTAATTTTTTTTATTCATGATTTTAGTCAATTTAAATTTTTATTCACTAAAAAAGTATTTTTTATTTTTAATTATAATAAATAAAATTTTATTTATATTTTATTTCAGTTAAAATTGTATTTTTCTTTTCACTCTTTCAAATTTAATATTTATATTTTATTTTATTTTTCTATAACATTTCAATTTTTTTATTTTACTTTATTTTAATAATATTTAGTATATTTTTTCAAATTTAATATATATGAGTGAAAAAAGAAATTTAAATTAAAAAAATAAGAAATTAAAATCTAATATAAAAAAGGCATTTAAGTCAATTTATTGTGATTTAACCACTATAATCTAATATTTATATATTTTATTTTAAATGCCTTTTTTTTATATTAGATTTCAATTTTTTATTTTTTCAATTTAATTTTTTCACTCATATATATTAAATTTGAAAAAAAATATACTGAATATTATTAAAATAAAACAAAATAAAAAAATAAAATTGAAATATTATCGTAAAAAATAAAACTATTAAATTTGAAAGAGTGAAAAGAAAATACAATTTAACTAAAATAAAAAAAATAAGTAAAATTTTATTTATTAAAATTTAAAAAATAAAATAATTTTTTAGTGAATAAAAATTTAATTTGACTAAAATCAAGAATAGAAAATTAAATTCAGCCACTATAATTTATAAACTAAAAATAAAAAGTAAATTTATTTTTTCTATTTTAGTTTGATAAATAAAAAATATTTTTTTATTTTTGATAATTTTCTAAAAAAATATTAGAAAATAAAGTTTAATATAAAAGATGGGCATTTAAGTCAATTTACTGTTTAAATAGGACACATAACCACTTTAACCTGTAAAATCTACTAGAGATACTATTTTAGAAATATTTAGCAGGTTCAGACACCTAATTGTAAAAAAAAATTGTTTAAACACCAAAATAGAAAAAGTGAAAAAATTTAGACACCATACATGTATTTATCCTTTTTTTTTTTTTTTTCATATAAGCGTCCTCTACATTTCTTAGTTATTACATTATATGGCCTCCAAAACAATTTTTACAAAAAAAAAAGTGCAAAACAACATCAAATTAATTAGTCACCACAATAAATTATTTTTTTATTAATAGAAAAATCAAATAATTTAAATATTATAATTTTTCTTTTTTAAATTATACATTAAGAGAGAAATGACCATTAAACCAATTCTTCACAAGCTACCCACAAATTAAATTCAATGAATAAAGTAATATAGATTAAAATTGAGGGATAAGTATATAAAAAAAAAAGTATATGTCGTTAGATGTTTTTCAATTATTGGTCTATGATTTTTATTGACATTTAAGAGTATATAATTTTATTTTATTTTCATTTTAATACCCTATTAACTATTATTATTATTATTATTTTATGATAAAATATTAATATAATTTTAATTTTTAATCATCAATCTATCCATTTGGATACTTTTAAAAAATATAATAAATTTATTTTATCTTAATTTTAAGGAAAAACGTATACTTTACCCCATGTACTTTAACTTTTTTTTATAATTACCCCCCTTGCAAAAAAATCAGCACATTACAACTTATATTTTTATTTACTGGCACATTGAATCCTTATTAAATGGAAGGTGATAATATCAGTTAAAAAATATCTAATTTGGTCCTTATAAAATTTAAAATATTTCTTTTTAATCTTTATAATTTTTTAACAAATAAATTCATACAATTTCTAAAATAATTCAATTAAATTTAATAAAAATGTTAAAAATTATATACTTTTTATTTAATTGAGATGTACGTCATCTATTTCTAATATATTTATAATATTAAAAAATATTTTGGCATAAAAATTATAACATGTTTTAATTGTTCATTGAATGTTTATATAATTAGTATACAAACGTGGTAAAAATCTGTAACATCCGTGTCCTTGAACCGGATTATTTTGAAGTAATGATAATTAAGTAATATTTATTATATTAAGTAGATATTAATTGGAGTTAATTGTCATTTTTGAATCGATGATTAAGAGATCGATTATATTGTTTTAAGTTAATATTAAATTGAGGTTGAATGTGTGTGGTATTAAATTAAGGTTGTTAAGGGTTAATTTTATTTTATTGTGAGAAATGAATGAATATAATATAATATATTAAAGATGGAGTTAATTGTGTAAAGTTTTGAAGGAAGAAATTGAAATTAAATAAAGGATTAAAGTGTAACAAAAGAAAGTAAATGAGTTAGAAAGGAAAGAAAGGAAAGAAGAAGGACTAAAGTTGAAAGAAAGATGAAGAGTTGTTAGAAGTGAATAGTAGAAAGAATGGAGGAAGAAGAAGAAAAGAAGAAAAGAAGAAAGAGAGGAAGGAAAGGGCAGAAGCAAAAAGTTAGGGAAAAAAGAGAAAGCAAGTGTTCTGGAGCTAAGAAAATTTCGGAAATCAGAAGGAGGAACTTCGAATTTCAGCTGGAGAAAGTGGTGAGTGGTGATTTTTAATTGAAGTTTATACATTTTTATGTTTTGAACTTGATTCTTGAAAATGGGTAAATTGATGCTTAAATTCGTAGATTTAGGCTTAATCTTAATGTTTTTAGGATGTATATGAGCTTATCTTTAGTTTATAATTGGCATGTGAACTTCTGGTATGAATAAATTAGTGAAAAATCTGAGTTTTTGGATAAAAGTCTGTTGCTGTGTCGACCCAGATGGTCAAAGGGCGGTGCCTCTTGACACTGGAGGGCGGCGCCTCCGCGACGATGGCCGGCGTCTTCGTGATGAGAAGACGGGACGCCTCTGAAAGGAAGAGACGATGGCACCTCCGCTTGGAAGTCGGCGCCTCCGTGTGCGTAGTTGGCGCCTCTGTGCGCAAAGTCGGCGCCCTCGCGTAGAGCCTCTGCCTCCGCGACCTGAAACGTGTCCGATTTTATTGTTTACGGTTCCAATTGAATTATAACAGTGAACCAAACATTAGAATAACATTTTAGAACATTTGAAATGTCAGAAAATGAGTTTAATATTTAAAGTTGGATATATTGATGAACAGTCAGAGTTGGATGGTCGAGACGCGCAGCGTTGCTTAAGAATGACCTAACTTTAGGCATCGGATGAGCCACGGGGCCCGTAACATATCAAATCGAAGCTAACTCAGAGAGCTATATGGCTTTTGTTAGGGGAACCCGACGAACCCCGTTTTGATGTTCAAATTCGACCATTTAGGCCTTTGTTTGAGTCTTCAAAGTTTTATTTAAAATTATAGTGTGCATGGCACTAGAAATTAGAGAGCTCATGTATGAGGCATGGTAGAATTGGGTAGTTGTGTATAGTCGAAGCCTAGGGCCGAATACACATCCTACCATATAGGTGTATACGAACTTACTCCTTCTTAGTGAGGACTTATTAACTTAAAAAATAGAATAATGAATTATGAAAAATTGTAAGTCTCCGAGTAGAGACTAAAGTATGTTCGTTAACAATGAGGCCGGAAAGAAAATAAAATAAGGAAATGATAATTAAAGTAAAGTATCCAGTATAATTAAGTGGAACTAAGATTTCAATCCTAAAGAAAAGGAACGATGAGAGATTAAGTAAAAATATATATATATCCAACCTTATTCCTTTTTGGTAACCTTATTCCTTTTTGGTAAGGAAATGTCAAATCTAGAGATGGAAAGTTAAATGGCGACATTATAATATTCGATGTTTTAGTCAATAGGGATGATGTTCAAGTATCCAATATAGAGATTAAAAATTGAAATACTTCAGTGGAATCCAATAGGAGAAATAGGGAGTTTGAGAATGATGTTTTATACAAGAGGCACAATGAGGTACCAATGATGCTAGAATACTCGAGAACTCCTAAAAGAAAGTGATGTAATTTTAATTGAATATAACCCTAAGAATTGAGATTCCTTATCGAGGACATGGAAGATTCGTAGAGGTGTATATTCGATATCGGGGGCCGAATACACGTAATGTTGTGTAGAGGTATATGTCTATGTTGGAAAAATAGTTGGTAAATATGTAAAGACGTTGCCCGGGGCCGGATACACATATTACCACATAGGATTATGGTTAAGTAGCACATACGCTAATTTATAATTGAAATGGATGAATGTGTATAGTCGTTGTCTGGGGCCGGATATACATGTTATTATAATATGAGTGAGTATATGTGCATAGCCGATGCCTAGGGCCGGATGCACATGGTACTTCATAAGATTAAGTTAGTGAATGTGTATAGACGTTGCCTGAGACTGAATATACATGTTATTATAATATGAGTGGGTATATGTGCGTAACCAATGCCTAGGGCCGGATGCACATGATACTTCGTAAGATAAGGTTAGCGGATATGTATAACCGTTGTCAGGGGCCGGATACACCGTGTATAGCCGTTGCCAAGGGCTGGGTACACGTATGCATAGCCGATGCCAGGGACCGGGTGCATAATTTGCTATGAAGATGTAAGATTACATCTGAGATATATGTAGAGCTGTTGCCTGGGGCCAGCTACATATATCAGGTTAGATTGACCTTGAGTCATTTTGGGCTTAAGTGTTGATCACACTTAAGTAATTCTATCATGGGTATTGAAAATGAATGAATGCTTGCGAGATATTATAGTGTTGAATGATATTACGCTTAAGATCATGTGTATGTGCATGAAGTACTCCTAGTTAATAATTTTTAATGGATGGTGCATATTGACGATGATTTTGTTGTTAGTATGTTTAAGTACATTATTCAAGAATGTATGGTGAAGTGATGATTTGTTCCTTTATTGATTTCTCTTTTAATATACTACTTGAATTTGTGATGAATTATTTTATGTCTGAATTCCTGATTATATAAGAGAAAGGTTAGTTAGTAATGCTATATAGATATTAATATAGCGTATTTATTTAATACTGATGTTTATTAAATCCCTATTATTTCAGTAAATAAATACATATACAAAATGGAATTTTATGAAATATTCGATCGAGTAATGGATGTGGTTGTTTTTGAAATTGAGATTTATTTGATGTGAATAAAATATTTGAAGTTCATTGGTTTCTTACTTTTGAAACTACTGGAAGTTGGTTTTTAAAGATTTCTTATGATAATATTTCAAAATAATGTTTTATTCACTCACTGAGTAATTTCCTTTTGAAATTACTCACACTCGTTTTGTTTTAAAATTTTCAGTATAGGTGTTGATATCTGCTTAGTCAGCAACAAGAGATTGCAGTACCGCGGACCACGACAATAAAGAAGATTGATAAGATGAAGATTTTATTAGAGATATTTGAAGAATGAGAATAGAACTTGTTGTGAAATATAATGTAAATCTTGAAATGTACATAGAGATGTAAATACTTTGAGATAGTTTTAAAGATTAGTATTTACATATTGTAATATTGTTGTTAAGAGATTTTTTAATATCATTAAGTCTTTAATCATATTTATTAATGTAGTAAATACTCATGGAGTGTATATCTTTTCTTCCTTTAACACTATATAAATTATAGTTCAGACATACCCAATGTCTAACTTAAGTTCACATGCATACTCATTCTATTTCTCATTAAAACTCCATTATGGCAACAAAACAAATAAAGGGATACCTTTTTTAATATTCATTTATGGTAAAAAATCTATTGATAGATTGGGGACATTCACATTTAAACTTGAGCTCTCTGTTATCACCTAAATAATTAAGTTTAAATTTGTCTCATCTCCATTTACACAAAGCAATATAGGTTATTGCCTATGTCAGATTGCCAATCTTATATCTGTCCGAGATACTTTTATTTTTATGTACTTAACATAAACTTTGTGTGTATACTATATTAAATAAACTACTGAACTTAATAGTCAATAATAAAAAAATAACTTGCATTATTAAACAAACATAAATGAAAGAATTATATATCATCTTCCACAGAGTATAACGTAATCACATCAGAATCTATGCATTATTAGAGATCTAATATGATTGCTAAAAGTATCTCTAGGTATAGGTTTAGTAAAAGGATCTGCAACCATCTTGTCTATAGATATATATTATATGCTAACTTTCTTTTGTGCAACTATGTCTCTCACAAAATTATACTTGATATTAATATGTTTGGTCTTTGAGAGACACTTGGAATCTTTTATGAATGCGATTATAGCTTGACTATCGATATTCACTAATATTAAATTTGATGCATCTTTATTGGTTCCCAAATGACTCAAAAAACTCTTAAGCCAAACAACTTCTTGCATTACTACTGAAAATGCCATAAATTCAGCTTCCATGTGGATAAGACTATACATGATTACTACTCCATGAAATTGCTCCATTATTCAATAAGAAAACATGTTCGAAGGTTGATTTTCTACCATCTAAATATCCTCCCCAGTTAACATCTGTATAGCCTATAAAATGCAGATCATTCCCTTAATAGTATAATGCATAGTCTAAAGTACTTTTTAGATATTGAAGTATCCTTTTAACAACTTCCCAATGGGTTTTTCTTAGATTATATTGATATATGCTTACCATTCTAGTAGCAAAGCAAATATCAAGCCTTATGCACATCATGGCATACATTAAACTTCCAACGGCACTTGAGTAAGAAATTTTTGCCATTTATTCCTTTTTTTGTGGAGTCTTTCGATATAATTTCAAACTTAAACTTTGATCTTTAGTGATAGAAGTATCAATGGGCTTACAATCTTGCATATGGAATCTTTCAAGAATTTTCTTAATGTATGAATCTTGTAAAAAAGCTAACATCTTCTTGGAACGATCCCTAGTTATTTTCATACCCAATATATAGGCAGTTTCGCCCATGTCCTTCATCTCAAGATTAAAGGACAACCATTCTTTCACGGTTAACAAGTACTCCTTATTATTTCAAGCTAATAGTATGTCATCCACATATAAGATAGAATCAAAAATTTATTTTTAGTTCTTTTAACATGCATGCAATGATCTTCATCTATCATAGTAAAATCATATAAAATGATTACTTGATGAATTTTAAATACCACTGTCTAGAAGATTGCTTAAATCCATAAATTAATCTTAATAATTTGCACACTTTGTGCTTTTAACCTTCAGTAATAAAATCTATTAGTTGTTCCATATAGATTTTCTATTTTAGTTCTTAGAAAAGTAGTTTTAATGTATTTTCTGTAACTCCAAATCTAAACTTGCAACTATGGCTAGAATCAAGCGTATGGTGGTAAATCTCACAATAGGAGAGAAAGTTTCTTTATAATCAATTCCCTTATATTGTGTATATCTTTTAGTTACAAGACGTGCCTTGTATCTTTTGATTGAACCATTAGCCTTACGCTTGATTTTGAGAACCCATTTGTTCCCAATTGCTTTGCGTCCTTTAAGTAGATCAACCAATTCCCATACATTATTTAATCTTATAAACTCTATCTCCTTTTTTATTGCTTTCAACTACTTTTCCGAAGTAGAGCAAGTAAGAGCTTTATTAACATTCTTTAACTTTTCATTATCTTGCATTGCCTATCAATAGAAAAATAACATTTTGGAATAAATCCATGATTGCTACGTCTAATTTATGATTTTATAGGCTTATCTATAGTCTTTCTTTCACTTGGATGAGATACAGTTGGAAGTTCATCTGATACATACATTAAATGATTTATAACAATCAAGTCATCTTGATCTCTAATCTCATAAAGAGATAATGCATAATTGATCTCACCCTTAGTTAGAAATTCATTTTCCAAAAAAGTAGCATCTCGAGATTCAAACTCAGTTATACTCCCACTTGGTTGTTCACCAATGAACACATATCCTTTTAAATGTTCAGAGTATCTTATAAATATACTCTTTTTTCCTCTTAGACCTTATTTGCCATATTAATGAACTGATTTATGAACATATGTTGCATAACCCTAAAGCCTTAAATTACTTAAATTAGACTTTATTTTTGTCTATAGTTCATAGGGAGTGCAGGTTACTAATTTACAGGGTACTCTATTAAGTATATAGGTAGCAGTTAATAATGCATCACCTTAAAAAGTGATAGGTAAATTGGCTTGAGCCATTATAGACCTAACCATTTCCAGAAGAGTTTTATGTCTTTTTCTACTACTTTATTTTATTGAGGAGTTCCTGATATCGTTAACTATCTATCTATTCGCTTTTCATCGCATAATATTTTGAACTCATCAAACAAATATTCATGTCCTCGGTTAGTTTTTAACATTTTAATCTTATTATCCAATTGATTCTCAATTAAATTAATATATTTTCTAGAGCTTTAGATTTACGAGAAATTAAATAAATATGACCAAAATGTGTATAATAATCTATAAAATTTATGAAGTAAATACTTCTATGTCGAGCTCTAACATTCATCGGCCCATAAATATCGGAATGAATTAGTTGCAATGGAAGTTCAACTCTAGTTCTTTTACTAAATGGTTTTTTAGTCATTTTTCTTGCTAGATAATTTTCACAAGTTAATAGATTAACCTTTTCAATTTGACCAAGTAAACCTTCTTTTGCTAATCTATCCATTTTTATTGTCCTATATGACCAAGTCTAGCATATTAAATATCTATATCATTATTAGAAACATTTGAAGATGTGATAAGGGAAAAACTATTGCTAATAAAAAATATTATTCTCATCCATTACAATAAAACCATTTAGTAAATAACTAGTTCTATAAAAGTTTTTCTGAAGAAAACTTTTAGAAAAGTTCAAAGTATATCCAAACTGCATTAAAATAATAATAGAAACTAAATTTCATCGAATATTTAAAGCAAATAAACTATCATATAGGATCAAGATTCGTCCACCACACATGCTCAATTTTCAGGTGCCAACTCATTTACCTTCAACTCGAGAGTTATTTTCTACATAAAGCCATTTTGATCCATATGGAATTCGACAAAATTCTATAAATATATCAGGATCTTTAGCTATATAGTATGTGTCATTTGAGTCTATAGTATATAAAAGGATGAGATTCAGTTAAATAAACAAAACTAGAAACATATAGAGCACTTTCAAAAACATAAGAAACTCTTGAGAGTGTTTCAAAGGTTTGTACCTTCTTTGACTCGTTACACTATCGAGCGAAGTGACCCTTCTTGCCTCAATTATAATACTTGACCTTCATTTTATTCTTCTGAAGACGAGCCACAAATGCTTTTCATTTTGCCTAATTATCATTATTATTTTCAAAATTACCACCCTTGTGCTTTTTGGATCCTTTTCCCTTATACCCACCATATGACTTGTGCTTGAAGCTCTTGCCACCTTTTGAGCTTGAGCTAGCCATATACATGTCAGCATTAGGCCTTGATGCCTCAATGTAATCTTCTTCTAGTTCTAAATGATGCACAACATCATTAAGAGTTTTGATGCTCTTATTGTAGGTAAGATGCACCTTCATGTGCTCCCAGTTGTGAGGAAGTGATCGAATAACAACATAAACCTATTATTCATCAGTGAGAGTATGACTAGCTTTATTCAGCTCATTGATCATATTAAATATTTCCCTCAAATGTTGTCTTATATTATGATTAGGACATTTCTTATACGTATCAAATTTGATAGTGAGTTTTCTAAACTTGGTGATAGAAGTTCCACCAAACTTTAACTTCAAAGCTGCCCATATCTCCTTGGTAATATCATAATTTTTGAACTCATGTATGAGATCATTCTCCATGCTGCTCAGCAATGTAATGCGAGCCGGTGAATTCTTCTACTTCATAAGCCTCACGGTGCCAACAATGTTGGGCCCTAGTGCCATCCTCAGGCTCATCCAGGACATGATTCAGAACTTCAAAAGCCTCTTACTCTTCTAGGATATATTGAATTTTTATATACCAGATTTCATAATTATCCTCATTCAGTTTTTTACCTTTATTCAACTTAGCAATAATATTCTTAAAAGCAATAGCCATTTCATAAAGAAAGTTTTACATGAAGACATATTTGCACATAATTAATTAATGCCATCTTATATTAATAACTAGCATAACACATAAATTTTGTTACAAATTTCAAATAAATTATTGATAATTTAGTATATAGTATAGAATTAAAAGCTCACTATATTACACAATCAAACTCTATTACTATATGGTTAATCATAATTAATTTATCACATTGTACAAAATTTTATCATATTAATCATTTAGATAATTTATCAATGATTACCCTCACTTTGTTTTATATTTAATTTCATAAAGAAATTAATATACAATATAAAATCTACAATGAATAGAAAGGAAATATTTCATATTCACTAAGAAAAGAAATATTCACATAACCAAATTCAACAACTAAAAATTAAACTAATTACACCCATTAAAAATGAACATGAATAAAACTAACGAACTGATCATAAAGTTCTTTTGGCAACACATAACTGCGGTTGGGTATCAATTTAAAATTTGACCTAATTCGCTTCCCACTATAAAGTTTATAACCATTAGTATAATGCTTGATACTATTTACTCCACATGATAAATATTCAAATAAAAATTTTTTCATAACTGATTTGTACTCTTTAGTTCCTATTTTCATTTCCTAGAGATAACTAAGAATCCACTTATGGTGAAATTCGAACAAAACCAACTGTAAAACTACGTACTTATCATAATCTCTTATTAAATCACCTTTCTAAATAATTTGTTGGATTCTTGAATGCACATCAATTATATAATTTACCAAATCTTAAGGATTAGAATTACGATCCATTCGTGTTTTCTTAAAATCCTTACCCTTTGTTTGGTTCAATTCTATTAAGGAATTCATTTAATTTACAAATGAATTTTAAATATAATTATGTGCAAATGAATTCTCCAAATTCAT
This sequence comes from Macaranga tanarius, assembly GCA_949673435.1. Taxonomy (NCBI): domain Eukaryota; kingdom Viridiplantae; phylum Streptophyta; class Magnoliopsida; order Malpighiales; family Euphorbiaceae; genus Macaranga; species Macaranga tanarius. Next base: position 10,867 of record CATIWO010327984.1, on the reverse strand, counting down.
TTAAACCAAACACACTTCACCATAAAGAATTGATTTAGTATTAAGTAATTTCATAAAATTAAAAAGTTGGAATTGAAAATGAATTTTATAAAGTTTTCATTTAAACCAAATGCACCCTTAATCATTTTCTCAACCTTTTCTCAATGTGCATGAGTTCTCATCACATAAAATTTTCTGTAAAGAGGAGCCATAATTTTCTATAACAAATACATAATAAATTTCAATTAGTATATATATGATATACCAATATTCTGTAATAAATACAAAAAGAAAAAATGTAACAAGTGTCATTTTAATTAATTAACTTATTAATTAATCATATTAAGTAGTATATATTTACTATTATTAAAAAATATTAATTGATTAAAAAATGAACAAATTTTAATCACACTAAGTGACTAAAAAAATTTCAAATAATAATTAATTACACTGGGTAATTAATAATTTTTAGAAATAATAAATTCATCTATTAAATTAATTTTAAGTATAAATATACTATTTATCAAAAACTTTTATCTTAAAAATGGCAAGAACATATCTTGACATGTGGGAGGTCCATGTTTCAAATCTTGATTGAAACCAAAAATAATAATAATAATAATAATTAATTTATTTTTTTAAACATCATCTTCAACCTTTAGAAAAAAATTCAGTTTTAAGTTGCTAACTTTGAGAGCTTGTAACTCTCAATTTCCTCATTCATTCACCATGTTATACAATTTAATATGGTAAACAATTTGCATACTTTCATTCAAACTTAAAATCATAGCCTTAAAGTTTATGTAATTTAATATATTCACATTTAAAATAGGTCACTTAAAAAGAGTTTAACACTTAGTTAAATTCTAAAAAACAATTTCAGAGTATTATTGTGGACACATGGTTTAGCCAGCCCATAAAGAAAAGTCCAATGATGAAAAATGACAGATAACTCCAATTTACCAACGAACTCAATTCAGACCCATTTGTGAGAAGCCCAAACATATAACCCAAACCCACAAGAAAATACCAAGCCCAAATACATAACCCAATAAACCAAGCTCGAGAAGCTGGCCCACATGGCCCAAAAGCCCATTAAGCCCATTTTCTTCTAAAAGAGGCACATGCCTCTGTCATCGCAGAGACGGCACTTCTACGATGTCTGTTACAAAAAAATAATTGCAGAACGTGGATTGCTCCACGTTTTGCAACAGACCATTAAGTGCGAATGTGGAGCTTAATAAGTATTAAAAGTGGTTTATTCCTCTATAAATAAGGGGGAGCTTCTACAGGGAGCGGGACTTTTTTTGGCTATGGAGAGATTTTTTCAGCAAGTAAACACAAAAGAAAGAAAAAACAGACAATCAAAAAAATTCGAAAAACTAAACCAAAAACCAAACAAAGAGGGCCTAATTTCAAGTATTCCGAAAGCAAAAGGGTGTTTCAGAATCAATTTGAGGGCTAAAATACTTTCAAATTCAAGCTTCACAGTAAAATCCTTTTCTTCTTTTTAATTTAAGTTCAATTTTAATTTTCTTCATTGCTCTTGATTCTTATTACTGTAGTATGTGGTTTTAATTTCTATAGTGATTCAAATTACTTGTGACATATTTCTACTGTATCAATTGGATATTTGGATTGTTAGGATTATTTAAATGTAAAAATAAGTTTCCGCAGAGAAACCAAAGGGCGTGCGCCTCTGCATAGAGGTGCTGCCTCTAGCTTAAAGAGGCGCACGCCTCTATCACATAGAGGCACACACCTCTATAGGTTTGTATATATTTTTAAATTTTTGACCATTGCAGCAGGGACGACGCCTTCCCTGATAAGATGCTGCCCCATCTCCACAGAGGCATGCGCCTCTATGACACAAAGGTGCACACCCCTGTGTCCAGTTGAGTATTTTTTTTCTTGTTATTTATTTGCTAATTTTATTCTTTGGAGATCTAACATTTTCTTTTGTGAGGGCAGAACAGTAATGGATTATTTTTATTATTTTAGTTATTTAATTTAGAATTTATTTATTCATATTTTTAATTTATTTCATGTAAAAGGATTGTAATCATTTCTCCTCCCTCCTTTTCTTTATATGTATTTTTAATTTTTGTTGCTGTTATTTTTGTGGTGAATTGTGTTTGTGGTGTATGAATGTATGGATTAAGGATCAAATTGCATGAAATTGGACTTAATAAACAAACTTGGACTAAATTATAAAATTTAAAAATTATTTGGATTAAAACAGCCATTTACATGTAATTAAAGGAATAATTAAATAATTGAAAATAATAAAATTTAAAATACAAACGGAGGCCGATCGCAAGGTCGAGTGGGTTGTTCAAAAGCTTATACCCAGTTTTCGGTTCCAATCTCTGAGGATGGCTGCTAGGCTCCTTCTGTGAGATCCAGTTGCTATAAAAGTGTTCTCGGATTTTGTCCTGGTGACGACTCCATTCTCTAACCTAAGCCTGTCTCAAGGCCTAAAATTTTACTCCTACAGTGTCGTAGTTGGCGAACACTTGGGTGTGCACTGAATACTGCTGCCTACAGTGGCGATTCCACTGGGGATAGAGAAACTAATTTCAGTATTTTATATTTTATTATTTTTAATTATTTAATTATTCCTTCTGCATTTGCATTCACTACACCATTTTCACATACTGTGCACACAGTTCCGAATAACCCAACAATAGTTATTACTTTGCTGCTTGTGTTTCATTCAAACCTTGTGGTGGAGTATACAACTATTGTCACTCACAGTGAAATATAATTGAGTACGTCGTTCGGACCTTAAGTGGGGAGACGGAAAGAAAGTATAAAGCTACTGGAGCCTTTGACCTTACTTGAGACTCAGCTCATGTAGTGCCCTAGTAACTACCCTTAAGCTTTCCCTCTAATGCATGTATTTTGATACAATATAGTAGTCTCATTCATAAAGCCCAAGCCCAATAATGATGAACATTTTAGATTGGGCTTTCATCCTTCTACTATGGCCCTTTATCTTGGACTTTAGTTTTATGGAAAAGATATGCTACTTGTTTGGTCCATCTTGAGAGTTTTTGCATATATGTCGATTTTATTATCCCCTATTGATAATTAAAACCCAAACAAAAAATTCTAAGTAAGAGACTCACCTTGAACACATGTGTGGGAGGAATAAGGTTGGAAAGTTGTGTTTTTTTAAGACTCTATATGTGTTTGTTTATCTATTAGTTTTGTTAAACCCCTTAAAACATCTGCATATCATGCATACATGTCATGCATATTTCTAACCCTTTATTTTACAGAAATAGATCCTCCACCATCTGTTTGGACACGCACTCATGAAGGTCGACTAATCAGATCCACACCTGTTAGAGCTACTTCATTGACTGAAACTACAATAATATCTGACAACTTTAATTTGGAAGCTTTTAAGAGACAGTTGAAAGATGAAAATCACTACTGATACCAGGAATATTATCCGGGAAGTCATGGGAGAAATGCTTCAGACGGCTAGGGGAAAGCATCCAATTAACTTGGATGAGGGTGAAGCTCTTATTGGGAAACCCAGGGACATAGAAGATGATCTCAAAACTATGCTTGCTGATCCTCCTAGGTAAGAGTTTCAAGCTGCTAGAAACTCTGAACAACCAGAATAGGCTAAGAAAATAGCGAAGATGAAATCTCAAATGTAACTTTTGATGAAAGACAAGGGGATGAATGCTTCAATGGACTATAGCAACATGGATTTTGATAATAAAGATCCCTTACTGAAAAAATTCAAGTTCCCCAACATGAAGAAGTACTCGAGTACTGAGGATCTCCATTTACATTTGAAGCAATATATCACATATATGAGAGCAACTGAGTTAACTAAATCTTAGATTGTAAAGCAATTCTCAATGTCTTTTATGGAGCACCAATCCTATGGTACTATTCTTTGAACCCTCATATGCAAGCTGATTGGAAGGAGCTATGTGTAGCATTCGTGAAACAATATGGGTTAAACTCCCAGTTTGAAGTATCATTGAGGGATCTACAAAATACTAAGCAAAAATTCAATGAATCTTTTACTGATTATCTGACCAGGTAGAGGGGTAAGCTGGCACAGATAAGACATCGACCAGCCGAAGCTGATCAATTAATTCTTGCTATTGAAGGATATGTTCTGCCACTTATTAGGAAATTGAATGATTTAGGGATTAGAAATTTTAAAGAACTCTATAGGTTTAGGGTTCAGAAAGAGACAGATGTAGCCCAAGAGAAGAAGTTTGTTAGAGGAAGATTTGGGAACAAAGAGAGACCAAGTAGTAATGTCCAAATCAATACTATTAAGTAGCCCCAAAAGTTTTCTAATCTTGGAAGACCCCTCTCAAAAGTCCTCAAGAAGCTCATCGAGAAAAGACTCCTTCAACCTTTGCCACTAAAGACTCCATTTCCTAATGCTAATCTAAAACTCTACTGCAAGTACTACCAAGTCATCGGATACAACACTAACCAATGCACCCACCTCAAATTCAAAATCCAAAACCTTATTGACTCCGGAAAGTTAGTCGACCCAGAAACCAAAAAGCCAAACACCCAAACAAACCCTTTGCCAAACTACCGAAATACCCTACCTCCAAATCAACAGATCCTGATGATTGGCACTAGTTTGATAGAAGAACAAGTACTAAACTCTTTCATTGACCTTGAAACTAACCTTAGACTTAACCAACTTACCCAACCTGAAGCCACCCATGGGAGGGGTCTGTTTGTGAACATGATGGATATCTGGTCTTCCGATGATGAGGAAACCCAAAAAGAAATTGATGTATGGGAAGGTGAAAGATAATGAGTGGTTGAGCATATAGCATTAGCTGAAGAGAAGAAAGAAGAGAAGAACAATGAAGAGCTAGTTGAAAAAGATAAACCTGAATTGGAACCTAAAATTAAAAAAATAAAGGACCAAAGAAAGAATTACCTGAGAAAATAGTATCTAGCATCTGGGAGCTTTTAATGCAATCTAAAATTCATCGGGATGCCATGGTCTAGGTTTTTCATGAGAGGAAAGTTTCTACCAGTATAACCCCTCAACAGTTAGTGAGTTCTTTGATGTAAAAACCTAAGGGGGTAATTATTTTCACTGATGAGGATCTACCATTGGAAGGGAGAGATCATTACTGGGCTTTATTCATCAAGGCTGAGATAAAAGAAAAGATAACTTATTGTGTGATGGTTGACAATGGGCCAGCCATAAATGTATGCCCCTTGAAGATACTACTAAAACTTAGTTTGACTGCTGCTGATCTATAACATACTAATATGATAATCAAGGCCTATGACGACACTAAAAGATCAGTGGAAGGCATATTCAGAACTCTAGTCAAGACTGGGCCCATCGAAGCTTGGGTCACTCTCCATGTGATCGATATCCTAGTCATTTTTACTATGCTATTGGGAAGGCCTTGGTTCTATCCCTTGGGAGGAGTTCCTTCCATTCTTCATCAGAAGATCAAGTTTCCACACGAGGGGAAGATAGTCACTATCACAGTTGAATCTAAGGCAACCATCGCAGCTTTGAAGTTGGCTCGTAAATAAATCCCTCTGAATCATAGTTTTAAGGTCTGCATGATTTATGAAGATTTCATGGAGGAAAAGGTGTTGAACGTGCTAAAGGGAATGAATTTTATACCTGAACTGGGATTGGGGAAGAATCAGACAGGACTACCAAAGTTTATGGAAGCTAAGCTACAGATTTTAAAGCATGGGCTAGGTTATCACGGAGAAAAGGATGGACCCAATAGTGAGGAGAAATGGTCACTCTGGGAAAGGTTCATTCGAGAAAGGAACTACAATCCATACAAGGATAGGCCTGAGCCTCTGTTTCTGGAAGAAAGGAAGGTCCCTGAGTTTGAGATTTTTATGGATTATCTGGATAAAAAGAGCATGGATGAACTGGTACTGAAGGAGCTGATAGTGCATGAGGAAATTACTGTTGCTACTATCGAACTCGCCACGGGCAAGAAGGATGTTGCAAAGAAAGCTGAGGATGTTGTTGCTGAAATGGATTCTAAAAGGAAAGAGATTCCTACAGAGGGAGTAAAGATTACTGTTGGAGATGCTGGACAGAGTGAGGATACTACTGTGGACTTGGATACCTTTATCCAAAACTCTTTTGTTGACACCTTTTATGATGACTTTGATGTTTCCCTTGCTGAATTGTTTGAACTTGATGATTTATTCTTTTCTAAAGTGAATGCAATGAAATCTGACTTTGCTTACTTGTGTGATGTCTTACCTAATGGTTATTCTTATTGTGATGGTCATTTCATACATATATTTGACATTAATTCTGTGTAAACTGAAACATTTAACTTAGGCACAATTGAAAATTCCAAAAATATAATAATTGCTTATGATATTTCTCCTGATGAGAGTGAAAAAATAAAAGAAATATTAATAAAGAGACAGAAAGTATTTGCTTGGGGCTATAAGGATATGTCGGGGATAGATTATGAGATTGTAGAATATGAGATCCCTACCTATCCTCATGTCATGCCAGTCAAACAGAAAAGGCGAAGGTGGAGACTGGAATGGGCACTCATGATTAAGAAAGAAATTGAGAAACAGTGGAAGGTAGGATTCCTTGAAGTGGTCGACGACACAAAGTAGCTTGCTAACATAGTACCGGTACCAAAGAAAGATGGAATAGTAAGAATGTGTGTTGATTACCAGGACTTGAACAAGACCTATCCAAAAGATAAGATGATTTCTCTTTGCCTCATATTGACACACTAGTAGATAGTGCAGCTTTGAGTGTGATGTATTCTTTCATGGATGGATTCTCTAGGTACAATCAGATCAAGATGACTGAGGTAGATAAGTTGAAAACCTCATTCATTATCAAGTGGGGAATTTATTGCTACTTGGTGATACCGTTTGGACTAAAGAATGCCGAAGCAATATACCAGCGGATGGCCACTACTCTGCTATATGATATGATCCACAAGGAGATTGAAGTGTATGTAGATGATATGATGGTTAAGTCTCCAACCAGAGAAGAACACTTTGAAGCTCTAGACAAGTTCCTGAATAGAGCTAAAAAGTATAATTTAAGATTGAATCTGAAAAAGTGTGTATTCGAGGTTGCTTCAAGGAAACTATTGGGCCACGTAGTCAGTAGAAGAGGGATAAAAGTTGATCTGGATAAGGTAAAAGCCATCAGTGAGATGCCAGCACCAATACTACTAGAATGCAGTGATTTACTGATGAAAATTAGTGACAAATTATTTTTCGTCGCTAATTACTGACGGAACTATATTTAACGACGGATTACCGATGAAAAAAAAATTCAGTCGGTAAAATACTAAAAAATTTAGGCACCAACAATTGGCGCCTAAATTTACGATGGATATTTTATCCGTTGCTAAATTTATATTAAAAAATATTGTTGAAGGTGATTTTATTAGCGATTGATTATTCTATCCGTAGTTAAATAGCGACGAATATTTTTTTCCGTCGCTATTTAGCGACATTATAAAAAAAAAGTCGATGAAACCCTATCTTTGTTCCTCCTCTTCATAGCCGAACCTCATAAACCTCTCTCCACCACAGCCTGAAAACCCATCACAGCCTTCTCCCCATCAAAGCCGTCAACCTCCTCTTCTCCTCCAGTACTGGACCGACCGGCGTTGCTTGCCTCTTCTCCATCATCTCCCTCAAGGCCGCACCTCTTCTTCTCCTCTTCTCCATCTTCGACGACTGACAGCCCATCACCGCCAGTGCCCTCAAGTGTTGGACCGACGAGTAAGTTACTCCTCTACTTACTCTTTTTCATTTTATTCTTATTTTTTATTTTTTGAAAGATTTAAAAAAAAAAGTGAATTGCATGTGAGTGTTTGTTTGGTTGATTTATTCACTGAATAATATGAAATTTATGTGAGTGTTTGATCAAAAAAATTTTTGATTTTTTTGGATGGATGTTATGGATTTTTAATTATTTAATTCTTTTATTAAATTAATTCTTGATGTGCTAATAATACAATTTTATTTTTGAATATTTGAATGCCCAAAACCATGTAATCCATGCTAATTTATATAAAGAAATATAATATTATTTTTATTTTAAACTACTTAAATTTTAAATTTATTTTTTTATCTAATTCAAATTTTAAAAGTTATTAGAATTAAATATTATTAATATTTATAAAACAAAGAAAATAAAATAATTAATGATAATGAAATGAAAAAAAAATTAAATTTTGCAAAATAGAAACTTGCATTGTTTGGATTTGAGAAAGTGGCAAAGTTAAGAGGAATTAATTATTAATTATTAAAATTTTAGCTAGAACTAATAAAGTTACAAAGTTTTGAAGTGTGAACTCAATTTCTAGCTAAAACTAAAGTAAAGTTAGAAATTTTGGCCAATAGATTATAAATGTAGAGATTTTTTTTTTTTGTAATTTGTATTTTAAGTGTGTAGCCTCGAGAACTATTTCTAACTCAATTACTTAGAAATAAAAGGTAAGAGTTGGTTGGGAGGTGTGATAAACAATTACCTACAAAATATATTAAATATTTATATTTAATATAGATATAGATAAAATAGTTATAAATAAAATGGATGAAATTATGAGTAAGTCTTTTAGTTGCAACATAATTAAATGAAAATCTTATAATTACATAAATTTTAATTTGATATTAAATGGTTATTCAATCAAAAAATTTAAATTGTGCGATAAAAATTTCAATTATAATTTTATTACATCCAACATATGGTATAGGCAAAATTAAGAATTTGTTTTATTATATCAAACATATGGTATTGGCAAAAGTTAGAATCTTTTTAAAGAAAAATAAATAATATATTATTTGTAGATAAATTTAGATTAAAAATGAGACATATATATTATCTGGTGGTATGTGTATTTTAATTTATATATGTGAAAACATTATGAAAAAACAACAAGTATCATGTATTTTTTTTTGAGAGAAAATGCGATGATAAAAAATATATTTTATTATTTTTTATTGCTGTTGTGATTGTATATAGAAGTGTAGTTATTTTATTACAGGATTGCCCCTATTTTATTTGGGAGATATCTATATTTTAGGGGAGGTTTTGCCGAATTTTTGGTAGAATTCTTGTAATTTATTTATTTAGTCTTTATAAGTTGTTTGATTCTTTTGTAGAATTATATACGTTAGGAAATACGTTCTGATCTTATTTTATTATTTTTAATTATATATTTTTCTTGAGGAGAGCTATTGTATCGGGACCCAATTATGACTGTACGTCATTAAGATCAGTTAATATCACTCGTATATTGCGAATAGTATCAGGACCTCACTAGTATTTACTCCATTAATAAATATGATTAAAGACTTAATGATATTAAAGAATCTCTTAACAACAATATTACAATACGTAAATACTAATCTTTAAAACTATCTCAAAGTATTTACATTTCTATGTACATTTCAAGATTTACATTATATTTCACAACAAGTTATATTCTCATTCTTCAAATATCTCTAATAAGATCTTCATCTTATCAATCTTCTTTACTGTCGTAGTCCGCAGCACTGTCATCTCTCAGCTGCTGACTAATCAGTAATCAAACACCTATACTGAAAATTTTAAAATAAAACGAGAGTGAGTAATTTCAAAAGAAAATTACCCAGTGAGTGGATAAAACATCATTTTGAAACATTATCATAAGAAATCTTTAAAAACCAACTTCCAGTAATTTCAAAAGTAAGAACCAATGAACTTCAAATATTTTATTCACATTCAAATATATCTCAGTTTAAAAAACAACCACATCCATTACTCATTCGAATATTTCATAAAATTTCCTTTTCTATACATATTTATTTTATGAAATAATAGGGATTTAATAACCATCAGTACTAAACAAATACGCTATATCAACATCTATATAGCATCACTAACTAACCTTTCTCTCATAAAAATTAGAAATTCAAATATAAAATAATTCCTTTCTAATTCAAGTGGTATACTAAAAGACAAGTCAATAAAGGAAACAAATCATCACTTCACCATACATTCTTGGATACTATACTTAAACTTACTAACGACAAGATCATCATCAATATACCATCTATTAAAAATTATTAACTAAGGGTACTTCCTACACATACACATAATCTTAAGCGCAATATCGTTCAACATTATGATATCTCGCAAGTATTTATTCATATTCAATACCCATGACAACATTACTTAAGTGTGATCAGCACTTAAGCCCACAATGACCCAAAGGACAATCTAACCTGATGTATGTAGCTGGCCCCAGGCAATAGCTCTACATATATCTCAGATGTAATCTTACATCTTCATGGCAAATTATGCACCCGGCCCCTGGCAACGGCTGTGCATACATGTACCTGGCCCTTGGCAACGGCTGTACATACATATACCCGGCCCCTGGCAACGGCTATACACGGTGTATCCGGCCCCTGGCAACAGCTATACACTTCCATTAACTAACTCTAATGCAATATCATGTGCATCCGGCCCCAGGCATCGGCTATGCACATATACCCACTCACATCATAGTAACATGTGTATCCGGTCACAGGCAACGGCTATACATATTTATTAACTTCAATTATAAATTTGCATATATGCTACTTAACCATAATCCTATATGTTATTATGTGTATCCGGCCACAGACAATGGCTATACATATTTTCCAAATATTATTTGAACATGGATTTATCTCTTTATGATATTAGGTGTTCTCAGCCCCCGGCATCGAGTATACACCTCTACAAACCTTCCATGTCCCAAATAAGAAATCTCTAATCCCTTAGAGTTATATTCCATTAAAACTACATCTCTTTCTTTTAGGAGTTCTCGAGTATCCTAACATCACTTAGATTTCTTCGTGCCTTTCTTAT
>CATIWO010327964.1:0-14872 GCA_949673435.1 Macaranga tanarius | reverse complement strand
AAGGTAATCTATCCTCTCTCAAACTCTATCTAATTAAGAGATAAAAGATAAGTCCCTATCCATCCAATCTTCAGCTCAAAGTTATCTTTTCGTGGGCTGTCACACAAGGCTTGCATAGCTATACACGGACATGACATGTGTACACAAAATACATCAATTAAGCTGGTGTTGAAGCAGTGCACGGCCGTGCTCGATTGTGGCATGGCCGTGCCACCTGTAATGTGGCTTATAACATTCTTCATTTATCTCCAAACACGGCCACATGCATCCCCCACGTAGATAAGGCTTTATCCTGAGTCTTTGGCCTATCCAATCTTCAAGGATTGATCCAATCTTCATCCCTATGTATCCTACAAAACAAAACACAAAAGAAATTATCTAAAAACAACTGAATACTAATAATTAAGACAAAATAATAAAACTAAGTAAATTAACTAAAAAGTAACTAACTAATGCAACTAATAAGCCTAAGATGCAATAAAATAGAGTGCTTAAAACATGTGTTTTTCACACTCATCAGTACCCGACCATATCAATTCTAAAGTTAGGTGTTTGAGGGTTATGTTCACCTAACGAAAGTATTGATGGGGTAGGACGTCATATTTTTATCGATGGCAAGGAAGTGATATCACTTGATAATGGCATGCGGGACCTCACCTTGTAGAAAAAGTCAATCCTCTAACCAATATAGGTTGCTCATTTCACAAGGTTAAAGCAGTTGTTCTCACTACATAAGCTCTAGTCAACAACAGTCACCAACAAGGAATAAAATGAAGGACTTATGGCCATTATGCTTGATGTTACCACTATTATTACCTTGATCAAAATGGTTTATTGGTTGAGGTTTTTAGAGCAATTTAGGGACTTCCATCATATAGTTTGTGGTGACTAAAGCTATGTTTGGGAGTGGAATAAGGAAGGGGAAGTAAGCGGAAGGAGGGGGACAGTGTTTGTTTACCCTTATTTAGGAGGAAGAAAGTGATGGGAAGGGAAGGGGAAGCGAGAGTACAAAGTACCCATCCATATATCAAATTCACGCTATTTCCTTATACCTCAAATCGGGTTATAAGTAAGGGGAAGGAGGGATATGCGTTATTTTCATTTCTTTTCCAAATATATCCCCATTTATAAATTAAAAATCCAAAATTACCCTAATCATCTTAAAAACTATATTTTTTCTCTCCTCATGCTTATACGGTTTCTTGTTCTTTCTTCCTCATTCTACTCCAATATTTCCAATTCTTAAAGGTTTATAGGTTAGTTGATTATTTATTTTGTTTATTTTTTTTATTATTGTTAATTGATTGTAGTGGAAAGTTATAATTTTTTATATTTTTCTATATTCACCTATTGAAGGTATTAATTTTTTTTCCATCATTGTTCTTATTTTTTTAACCTATTTTTATTTTATTTTTTGTGGAATTTGTAGATCTTGAATTTTTAAGGTTAGTACCTTTTATTTTTATTTTCATTTTATTTTTCCTTTTACATTTTGGTATAATCAAGTTTTTTAATTTCTCATTATTTATATATTGTTTATACATTATAGCACTTTTTTTTTGAGCTATTGTATGATTTACTATTTCTCATCATATATATTTTTTTATTATGACATAATTGTTATAAAATAGATTGTTTTTATAATTCATTATTATTGTGTATGTATTAAGTTAATGTTTATGTATAAATAACCATATATATGTGTGTGTATGACTTCATTTTTAGTAGTATATTTTTTTATATTAGAAACTTATTTTATTTATGGTTTTCATAGCCTACATCTTGCTCTATGCTATATATTTTCATAAAATGATTAATACTTGTATAAATAATTAATGATTATAGTTAAAAAGTCATGACTATTCAAATTAAAATAAATAATATTTAAATAATTTTTGTAGTTATAACTTGTATTTTTCAATAATACAAAATAAAGAACGAAGAAATAAATAAATAAAATAAAAAAAAACACAAATGGTCAACAACGCCTCTGTGCTCCGGTGGAATTCCATCCATACAAAAGGCCTTTTTTTTTCTTTTTTTTTCTTTATATTTAACAAAAAAAATTTAAAAATTTATTTTTGAAGACATTGTTGATAAGTTAGAAGAAATGCATATATTCAACAACTGCAAATTGAAGCATCGAAAGTTTAAATCTCCAACAAAATTTAATAACATGGGCAAGGATTCTCTTATTTTTTCAAATTGATAGTCAAAGTCAGAAAAGATAATTATACATTTGCTTGTACTGACATCATAAAGCAAAAAAAAAAAAAAAGGGAGCTGACTGTTTTTGCATATAAATGGACTTTTTAAACTATTTATATTTAGGAGGATATATGTTTATGCCTAATTTTAAATTGGCATAATACATTCTCAGATATTTGTACTTGCTTAAATTTATAATTTTACCTTCCATGCACTTCCAATTTTACCAAATTAATACCTCAACTTATCTATAACCTATTATATAAACACTTGTCCTTGGATGAATTTGCCACTTTGACCTCTGTACTTGCATGAATTTGCCACTTTACTATTATGTATATGATATGTGTCATTGATAAGTCCATATTTTATGCTTATCTTGAGTTAATATTTGATTATTTTTACTTATTATTGTGTGATTATTTGGTTAAATTATATTAGTTTAGGATTTTAGGTAGTTGATTTGCATTTCATATAGAATTATATTTTTTCTTATTAAATTATTGAGTTTACATAATCCATATAGGATTAGGATTAGTCTAAGATTTGGTTTCTATAATTAATTATTGATTCATGTAAGTTTTTTATGCATTTAAAGTGAATTTCCATAATTTGCTAGGGTTTGAAGATTTAAGATTCGAGTAGAAGGCAATTGGAGGTCTACCGAAGTCTAATTCTATAAAAAAAATAAAATGGGGAAGGATGTCATGGCCGTGACCTTGGGTGAAATGGCCATGAAAAGGTGCATGGGTTGAAGAAATTGGTGAAGAAGCAATGTCAAAACTATGAGTGCTTGTTAGCATACATACCTGACGTAGCATGCTTTGATATTTTGGCCATAACTTTCTTTACACAATTCAGATTGTGATAATTTAAAGTGCTATAGAAAGAAAACTCAAAGGGCTATAATTTGACAAGACACTTGAAGCTAATTTATTTATCTTTATGGGCTGAAGTCTCATGCAAAGCAACTTATGTGTGTAGTAAGATGCAGTAATCCTAATTCGACTAGGATTCAAGTTCCAATTCCAATTCATGTTTGAACGAATTTATACAAATATAAAGGGAACCTAGGACATGAAATTGGCATCTACAACATATTTTTCATTAGGTTTTTATAGTTTATATTCAAAATTACAATATTAGGGCATTCATCATTGTGCAAGGTATAACTCGTGGCGTTCAACGTTCAAGGAGTTGAAAGGGGTAGAGATAAGGGGGTTTCTTATCTCTTATTTTTTTTCTTTGAGTTATTTGTAAGAATGTTTATAAGTTTTATTTTTATAATCATGTCATTAATAGGTTAGATTTTCATTATGTACTAAGATAGATCTAAGAAGCTTAGGGATATATTAACTCTTACTTTTTGCTTTAATCTAAGTTGATTTCTTGCATATGTGTTTTATTATTATGGTTACTTTTGTTCAACTATGGGTTATGGTTAAAGTATGTTGAGACTAGGAGATGATGCATGCTTTATGCTTTGTTATTTATGTTGAATATGCATATAAGTGTTATGAGACTAGGAGACAATTAATGCTTAGGATCTAGATTAAAATTTATTGATGTTAATTGAGTTAGGAGACCTTTTAATTATCAATATTGCATAATTCAGTATTGAGTTTAATTATAGTTAAGATTTTTTTAAATTATGCTTAGTGAGGCGGGAGTCCATAAGTTGTAGCTAACAACTTAGTTAATTAAACCAACTTATAATTACTTTGAAAAGATTTATAAGTACATTAGTTGATGAGAATTATATTTATAAATTAAACTTAGGTTAAAGTGATTTATTAATGAGTTAATATTTAAACTAAGTGAAAAGTGAAGTTCTAGTACATGCATTCATACATTGGTTAATTGTTATTTGTTAATTTATATTGTTTACTTTTCATTTGGTACTTAGTTTAAATTAGGGTTTAATTTTGGAAATATATGTTTTAGATTTAAGTTTTCAATTCCAACATTAATTTGATTTGTTTAGATAAATAATTAACTAAGTGAATTAGTACTTAACAACTAATCCTTGTGGGAACAATACTTTACTCACTATTATATTACTTAAGCAATCCATGCGCTTGTGGAACATCAACCAAGTTTTTAGTGTCATTGCTAGGGATTAGATAGTTGATATTAGTAGTAGCTTATAATTGTTTGATTTAAACATTTTCTTTATTTTTATTTTTTGTTACTAATTATTTGTTTTTAGGTAGTTTATGCATAAAAAGAGTCCTCTGCTAAAGGATTCATCGAACTTGACTTAGAGATTGAATGAACAATAGACTAAGGTGAGAACAAAAAGAAAGAGAAAGAATGGAGCACAAGCGAGCTAGAATGAATAACTAAGGCAACAATAGAGGCAATGGAGCTAATGAAGGACGTGATGGAAAAACATTATTGATCCAAACCAAATTGAAGGAGGAGTGAAAAACCAAAATCCTGCATTGATTAGGAATCCTCTCTACCAATATAATGAAGACTAAAAGAGGACTATGAGGGACTGTTTAGGGCGTACCAATGTTCATCATAGGCAATCTCTAATTGTTCTACCACTAATTATAGCTAAAAACTTCGAGATCAAACCATTTATAGTGTAAATGATCCAAAGTTCTCAATTTCATGGATTGCCTACTGAAGATCCTATGGCATATATGACTCAATTTGTGGACTATTATGCAACACTTAGGATGAATGGAGTACCGGTAGATGCAATTTGTCTCATGTTATTTCATTTCTCACTTACAGATAGGGCTAAAAAGTGGTATGTATCATTACCTATGAAGGCGTTATAAATGAAGGCATAAATTAATTATTTTTATCAAAATGATGATGAGAGCTTATATAAGTATTAGGAACATTTCAATGATTTGCAAAGGAGATGTCCTTCACACCTTATCCAATTTTAGGATTTGATGCAATCAATTAATAAGGGCATCAACTATACACTTAAACACAACATCAACTCTTCTTGTGGAGGCTCAATTTAAAATAAAACACTCGAGGAGTTATTAGATTTGATTGAGGAAATAGCCACAACTGAGCAAATGTGGATAAATGAAAGGGTGATGGTGATAAAGAAGAGTGGTATAGTGGACATGGATGAGATGGCAATGATAAAGGCTAAGCTTAATGCACTAACAAAAGAGATGATAAATATGAAGCTTAATGAAATTTTCTCATTCAATTATGAGATTTGTCATAGAGGGCATGCTACTATTGATTTTCCTATTTTGTAAGAGAATGAGAACATGAATTATGTGCAAAATTGAGGTAACTCTTATGGCAACACCTACAACCCATCATGGAGAAATCATCCTAATTTCTCATGAAGAAACCAAAAAGAGTAAGGATCATCAAGGAGACAAATCCCACTAGATTTTGGAAATCCAAATTTCCAAGCTTTGCATTAACAACTACCTCAAGAGAAGGGAGCATCCATGGAAAGCAAGATGGATAATTTCATGGAGATGATAAACAAATAGATGAACATATAAAATGATGCCACTCATAAGTTAGAAGCTACATTGGATTAAATGCATAAGGATTCATAATTTATGTTCAAAATCACTCTTCATCTATCTATAATCTCGAAGTGCAAATTATCCAAATTGCTAGTGTATTGACTAATCGTGGACATTGAAATTTACCTAGCAACACAGAGACTAATCCTAGAGAGCAAGTCAAAGCCATAACTTTGAGAAGTGGAAAGGAGTTGGAGGGACCTAATGATGTGAATCCAAGTTTAAAGTCCAACGAGTTCCTTGACCCATTAAAAGTATAAGAAGATATAATCACAAGATCCAAATCTAAGAAACTTCAAGAAGCATTATTGGTTTTAATTCAAGACATTTGGAAAGCCCAAGAGTTTACAAACTTAATCTAATTCAATAATAGATGAAGGGAGGCTTAAAATAATAAGTTTAGCTCAATAAAACATAAAGAAAGCGCTCTTAGAACCATTGTCATGATTGTATGGTTGAGGAGATCGTAACATCTTCGAGTGTCAAGCTAGTTGAAGATTCAAGCTATGCTATCACGATCTTCAGCTATTGGCAACCGTGACAGCCTTTATCTTTACACTTTTTAGTCATGGATAATTACAACTTGGTTAATGCATGGTGTTACACTTCCTCGACATCCTAATTATGTATTTAACTCTATTTTTAGCCTAGAAACATCTAAATAAGTATATTAGAGAGTCAATAACAATTAGGATTACATGAATACACCCATTACATGTTAGTGGGGTAATTAATGCTAGTAGTCGCTAAAAATATGGGTAGTGGCTATTATGGCTGAATGCAATCCTATGTTTTAGAGTCTAGAATAGTAGTGTGTGCTTGGTCTTAATTTCTGTATAAACAAGACATTATTTTCATTATAAGCAAGTAGAAGTTTGTTGAATGAAATTTGAGTTTTTGATATTTTCTTATGTGAGGAATTTGTCTTTGGTTTCTTGCATAAACTTTGAGACTTATTAAGCTAAGTTCTAGCTTGTCTTTGCTTCCTTATTGCTTATCAAACTTTCTTGTTTGTGGTGTGGGTGGGAGTACAAAATCTACCTTATTTTCTTTATCCTTGTTGGTGAAAGGGTTAAGTAGTTTTCTTCTTACTTCAATTCTTGAATGATCCAAAATTGTGGTTAAGTGTGGTAATTTCTAGTTTTATTCTAATTCAACTTATTATAGCATCTTTTCTATTAGGGAGTTAATTATTGAAACCTACAATTCTCACCACGTAGCAATTCCATGCTCAACAGGGACAAATAGGTTGAAGATGGAGATAGGATGACTCAATTAAAGATAAAGGAGGAATCTACAGTGTACAAGGAATCTATAGTGGCGCCAACTAAGGAAAAGGAATCTAAGGCAACTAAGAAAAGAGAAGGTGAAGTCCAATCCAAAGCAAAAAAGGAAACACTAAAGGCTTATGTACCACTATTGCCTTTTCCACAAAGGGTTAGGAAGGAAGACCAAGAGAAGAAAAGTAATAGGTTCTTTTACATGCCTAGGAAGGTGCACATCAATGTTCTATTTATAGAGATGTTAGCTCATATGCCTAAGTATGCAAAGTTCCTTAAAGACCTAATCTCTAACAAAAAAAAGGTTGAAAGAGTTTGAGACCATCACGCTCAATAAGGAATGTAGGGCATTAATCACCAATAAGTTACTATTAAAGCTTAAACATCTTCGAAGTCTCACTATTCCTTGCAAAATAGAGAATTTGTAATTTTCAAAGGCTTTATGTGACTCAGGAGCTTCAATCAATCTCCTGCCTTTATTAATCTATAAGAAGTTGGGCTTAGAAGTTATAAAGACAAACATGAGTTTGTAATTGGTAGATTGATCCATGAAGAAACCTATTGGAATAGTAGAAGATGTGCTCATGAAAGTGGGTAAGTTCATATTTCCCACAAATTTTATTGTGTTAGATTTTAAGGTGGATGAGGATGTGCCTTTAATATTGGGTATGCCCTTTTTATATACAACTAAGGCCCAATTTGATGTTTACGAGGGTACTATCACACTTCGAGTAGGAGATGAGAAGTGTGTATTTGATCTATACAAAGCGTATAGGCAACTCTATGATGGTAATTTTTTCATGAGCATGGATTTGGTAGATGCATGCGTGAATGAAGATATGCAACAAAAGGCACAACTACCACATGATATGGAAGATTTGGAGAGGTGTTTTAAAGTAGAGAAGGTGACCTAAAGACCTCATAACCCTACCTTAATATAATGCTTTAATTAGAAATTCACTACCTACACCACCATCCATCATCATTCCACGCAAATTAAAACTTAAACCCTTACCCTCTCATTTTAGATACACCTTTCTTAGAGAAAACAAAATCATACCCATTATTATTTCTTTTAAGCTAACCCATAAGCAAGAGTTGTTGCTTGTAGAGATGCTTAAAAGGCGCATAAGAGCCATTGGGTGGCAAATCTCTGACATAAGGGGGATTAGTCCATCCTATTGCATGCATTAGATTTTAATAGATGAAGGGCACAAAATAGCGATAGAGTGCCTAAGAAGGTTGAATCCTAATATGAAGAAAATGGTATAGAAAAAGATAGTCAAATTACTAAACGCGGGCATCATCTAACCTATCTAGGATTCGTCATGGGTAACTACTATTCAATGTGTGCCTAAGAAGGGTGGTAAGACTATTATAAAGAATGAAGAGGGAAAGTTCATTCTAACTAGAGTGGTTAGTGGATGGAGTGTGTGCATTGACTATAGGAAGCTCAATAATACTATAAGGAATGATCATTTTTCTTTACCATTCATTGACTAAATGTTAGAGAGGATCGCAAGTCACACTTTCAATTATTTCTTGGATGGATATTCAGGCTATAACCAAATTGCCATAGCACTGGAAGATCAAGAGAAGACTACGTTCACATATCCTTATAGTACTTATACAAATAGGAGGATGCCATTCGTATTATGCAAAGACCCATCACTTTTTAACGTTGCATGATGGCCATCTTCTTATATTTAATTAAGGACATTATAGAAATATTTACGGATGATTTTTCAATGTTTAAAGACTCTTTTGAAGGCTACCTAAATAACTTAAAAAGGGGTCTTAGAAAGATGTGAAGAAACCAACCTCGTACTCAATTAGGAGAAGTGCCACTTCATGGTGGATAATGTTGGAACATAAAATCTAAGTAAAGGAAATTGAAGTTAATCAAGCAAAGATTAAAGAAATTGATAACCTTAATTATCCAACCGACATAAAGGGAGTTAGAATTTTCTTTAGTCATGTCGAGTTCTATAAGCATTTTATTAAGGATTTTTCTAAAATTGCTAAACCTTTATCTTATTTATTAGAGAAAGATATGCCTTTTGAGTTCACTAATGAATGTAAAGTTGTTTTTGATAGGTTGAAGGAAGCTCTCATTTTCGGCCCTATAGTGGTGCCACTAGATTAGACATTGCCATTTGAGTAAATGCGTGATGCAAGTGAGCAAGAAATTGGAGCTATTTTGGGATAACACAAAGATAACAAATTACACGTAATTTACTATATGAGAAAAACCCTTTTAGAAGCTCAACTTAATTATGCAACCATGGAGAAGGAGATGCTCACTATCATGTATGCTTTTGAAAAAATTTAGACCATATCTACTTAGGTGACAGACCACTCAGTGATTAAATATTTGCTTACCAAAAACGACTCGAAACAAAGGCTAATTCGATGAATGTTATTGCTACAAAAGTTTGACATGATCATCAAAGACAAAAAGGGTTCAAAAAACCTTCTGGCAGATCATCTATCTCGATTGAAGAATGGAACTAATGAATATATATCCATCCAAAAAACCTTCTCCGATGAATCTCTACTCACTATTGGATGCAAAGAGATGCTATGGTTTGGGGACTTAGCAAATTTCCTAGCCGATGTGAAGGGGTAAGTTTCAAAGCAATCAAAATCAAGCGGAATTTTAAAATTTTGATTACATATAACTCTTGCATCAACACTAGAATCTTACCTAGCCCAAGATCATATTATAAGCAAACATACATAGCCAAAACATGCATGATGGACAATATTTTTAATCAACAACCAAGTTATATCATCAAGACATACATCCTACCTACTAAGAGATTAGTAACGCTTACAAAACTCCTAAGTGTGTAGCACGCTTGACCAACTTTGGTTATTGTGATCCACAAGCTCCAAGTTCCCCAAATGTGAAGCCTCTAGCTTGAAACACATAAGTTGCACAAGGAAGATCTTTAATAGTGATAGAGTACTACCCATAAGCCTCTCTTCTTTGACCCAAGATGATTGTTAGAACTCCTCCAAGCTTGAATGTATATAGGACTAGGTGACAAGCTCTAATGGATCTCAATGGTGGATGTGGACTTGTATAACTCTTGTACAATAATGGCCTTTTTTTTGAGAGTTCACAACACTTGTGAAAATTTCTATTCTCTACACTAAGAAGAAGGAAGAAGATAATATCAACCCTTTTTTCTCTTTTGTAAGAATATTAAAAAAATGTCTCTCAAATGTGCATTAGTGTATAACCTACTAACTTAAACATATCAATTTTGATAATAGCTTAAGTGTCTCACACTCAAGCTACATGCATGTGTTAGCTTGAGTGTCTCACACTCAAGCTATATGCATATGATAGTTTGAGTGTCTCACACTCTAACTATATGCATAGATAGCTTTATGCCATAAGTGGGATTAGTTTAGTTACAAAGATAACCTTAGCCTTTGACTTCATTAATCCTTAATGAGTTGGGCTAAGGTTATGGGTTTGTTTAACATGTAAACAAGTTCCACACAAAACTAAATAAGAAAACTCATGGGCCCTTTTAAACTCTTTAAATAAAGCCCAACTTTAATCTACTATTAATAATACATATGGTCCATCTCATGGCCCATATCTATACTACCATTTGGAGGCAAATATTAATTTAGTTCTTGAACTTAATATCACTTATTAAATCAAGTCCAAATTAATATTTATTTAATTACAATTAGTCCTAACCTTTGAATTTAGATTTTGGGATATGCTAGATTCCCGCACATGCGCAAATCCAATTTAATTAATTTAATTAATTAATTAAACTCTTTAATTAATAATTAAATCAATAATTATCTTCATCGGTGCAACTCTTATATGTGTGACTTACTAGGTTCAAGTTTAATTGGCAATGTGAAATAATATTAACACTGAATATTATGGAAACACCTTTCCATACTAAATGTGAAAATCCCAATTAATCACATTTAGTTCCCATAAGTCGTGAATGACCCCTAACATAGATATCACGACTACCCAATTAGAAATGAATGCTATATGAAGATCCATAAGAACCATAGAACATAATTACCGTGAACTAAATATCCCTTCATTATAAGATCGCGATATCGACTAGAGCCACGATTTAGTCAAACTCTAATTGCTTCAATCATATGACCTCATCTTTAGTTCAATTCTTGATAAAACAAGACTGCTATTAGAAACTCTTTTCTAGCACTGAAACATTTTTTGGGTAAGTCAAGTTTGACCTGGTGAGGTACTTATTCATTAAGAATAACTTAGCATAGGATCTTATCCTCGGTTCACTCAAGGTAATGAATTCCATCTTGGCTGATCACTCATCCCTACATATAACCAATTAGAGCCACCATACACCATATACCTATATGTGGCTAGCACAAGTATATAAGTGGTAACAAACTCTAACCAACCATATGTGGATGACCGTGTCACCTCAGCTCAAAGGACCATATGCACCATTATATCCAAGATTGTGATTGTTGACAAAAGTGAATTTCCATGCAATCAAAAATCTTACGTCACAGTTCAATCCACCCATCACATGAGTATCCACATGTCTATTTTGATATCTCATATCAAGTAGCATGAGACTCACTACTAATAGTATGCAAAATAGCATAGTCATTTAGGATCATTTTATTGACTTTTTCTTTAGTTTGCATTTGCATTATGTTTAATAATTGCATTATTGTTGTTATTTGTGTGCTTTTATGTTGTTTGTGTGATTTGAAGGTCTTTTTATACTAATCTCATGCTTGAAGTTGCATTTGAGTGCATTGGAATGAAGTTTGGTTTCTTAAAAGACAAACGAAGAAAAGAAGAGCTCATGCCGACTCATTCTAGTAGTGCCGAGTTGTGACAACAAGCCTTGGTGCCGAGTCATCCCATGCTTCCTGAGCCAAGCCATAAAGAGTATGCTGAGTCATCCCTTGGTACTGAGTCATTACAGAGGCATAGCGTGCCGACTCCAGCCTGACTCGGCCTGGGGGTTCCTACACCCCTTCCTTGCACCCTTTCATATTTGAAGCTTTTTGGAAAGTGTATGAATTGGGATGTTTGAGGGGCCTATAAATACATGTGTTATCATTGTTTTAGATATAGAAAAACACTTAATTTACATTTGAAAAGTATTAGTATTATTAGTTTTTGTTAGAAATATTTTAAGTATCAAGTGAAGAACATTCAAAGGAAGTCAAGGAATACATCAAGAGGCTTTCTATATCCAAGTAACTTCCTGGAGAGCATTAAAGAATTCATCAATCAACATCATAGTTTTTTTTTATCTTTCTCTCTAATTAGTTGCTTAACATTTTATTTACCTTCTTGTTGTTATTGAATTATGATTAATATGTATCTTGGCTAAGCCATTGTTTGTTAGAATTGCAAGGAAGAATTAATCAATGAACTACATTTTTATCTTTTATATTACATGAATGATTTGATTTTAATTAAGTGCTTGAATGTGTTATGTATTATTGATCACTATATATGACTTGCTAATCAAATGTATATAATGATAATTAGTGTATTTTGGTAGAAATACAATTAGAATTAATTAAAGGTTAGGAAATTACTTGAAGACAAGAATTCCATTTTAAAGGATTAAAGAATTGGCATGGTTTTTAATGGTTTTTGTTTATCTCTACAATGTCATGAGAGTGCTTGTAGACTCTAAATGAAAATACCCTTAATTGACTATGAGAATTGCTCTTAAGAACTTTAGGTCATGTTCTCCAAACTTTGCATGTATTTATTTGTTTGTTACTTTGTAGTTCTTGACAAATTCTGAATTGTGGTTCTAAGGACCTTAATAGAACTTGTTATTAGAATAATTAGATTAGTTAGTAATTGTTTAGTAAATTTAGAATAGTTAGAACAATTCATTATTTTCATTGTTATTATTTGCTTATCCATCTAACTATCTATCTAGTTAATACAAGATTGCTCCAAATTCCTGAGTGTTCGACACCCTACTTACTCTATATTTAGTCTTAGAGACTAGGGTATTATATTTGACCCACATCAAATTTTGGCACCGTTGTAGGGGAATTTGTTTAGAATTTTTATTAATTTAGGGTAGAGAAAGATTGTTTTAGGCCTTAATTTTATTTCTATTTTTATAGTTTTATAATTATTTTTTGGACACAATGAGGCTTGGTAGAAGTGCTAGTGATATTTTGCATTTTGATCTCGAAATTGAACTAACTTTACGTGCTTTGCATAGGGAACAAAGGCAAAGAAGAGTGAATCAATAAAATTTGGACACAATGACTGAATCAAAGAGACGTACATTGGGTGATTTTGCCATGCCCGATATAACGGGTAATTTTAGAGGAATTGTGGCTCCATCCATAGCCAACAATAACTTCAAAATTAAACCAAGCATTACACAAATAGTGCAAAATAATCAATTTGGAGGTCTACAAGGAGAGGTTCTATATGCTCACATGTTGACTTTTCTTAATGTGTGTGCTACCTTTAAGATCAATGGAGTGACAGATGATGCAATAAGGCTTAGGCTTTTCCCATTTTGAGTTAAGGAAAAGGCACAACTATGGCTTGCTAGTTTTCCTAGTGAATCAATCACAACTTAGGACCAATTGAAGCAAGCATTTCTCCACAAATACTTTACACTACATAAGACCGCCAAGTTTTGCAATGAGATTACTACTTTCATGCAAAATGGAAGTGAGACAATCTATGCAGCTTGGGAGAGATTCAAGGAGCTTCAAAGGCAATGCCCACACCATGGCTTGACCGATTAGATGATCCCTCAAATTTTCTACAATGGGTGATGGATGAGTTCAATGCAGCCTCTAGTGGGAAATGGATGGATAAAACGACTAAAGAGGCTATCATTTCACTTGAAGAGCTTGCATCTCAAGGATACATGAGTGATGAGGCAACAATGGCAAAAGCAAGAGAAGTTTTAGAGCTTAACACCATCAATTTATTGAGTGCTAAGGTAGATGCTCTCACTAAGTTGGTAAGTAAATCTTAAATTAATTCTATTAAAAGTGCTAATGTTGCTTGTGAGCTTTATGGAGGATCTGTTAGTGTAGATGTGCCCTAGATCCATTATTGTATATAGACATTGTATATTTTATTCCTATGGCAATAAAATATTCATTTAAATTAAAGTATTTATTTATTTGAGTATTTACCCTTAGTATAATGTTAGATAAGTTTATTATCAAGAGTTGATAATATGAGTGACAAACTTATTTAGTACATATACTATGAAAGTTCGTAGTCATTGGATTAATATATGGGTAGTATTAATCTCTAGACTATCACCTCTGTCTATTTTCCTTAATCGGTATGTGATATCGTTATTGGGAGGTAGTGAGTCTCATACTAATTGATATGAGATATCAGAATAGACATGTGGATACTCATGTGATGAGTGGATCGAACAGTGACGTAACATTTGTGATTGCATGGATATTCACATAAGTCAACAATTACAACTTTGGACATAATGGTGCATATGGTCCTTCGACCTGAGGCGACATGGTCATCCACATATAGTTGGTTAGAGTTTGTTACCGCTAACATACCTGCACTGGCTAGGTTAAGCTCGACTTACCCGAAAAGAGTTTCGGTACTAGAAAAGAGTTTCTAGTGGTAATCGTGTTTTATCGAGAATTGAACTTAAGATGAGGTCATATGATTAAGGCAATTAGAGTTTGACTAAACGGTGACTCTAGCCAATATCAGGATCTTATAATGAAGGGATATTTAGTGCACGGTAATTGTGTTCTGTGGTTCTTGTGGATCTACATATAGCATTCATTTTTATTTGGGTAGTCATGACATCTATGTTAGGGGTCACTCACGACTTA
>CATIWO010327959.1:0-32456 GCA_949673435.1 Macaranga tanarius | reverse complement strand
CCCTTTCCCTTTTGTGATAGATTTCACACAGAATCTGCCGAGAGCTTGGAGAAATAGAGTTTGTTTGAGTGAGTAGCAAAAATGTAACCCAGAACATGTATTTTAGCTAGCGAATAAACTTTTGAAGATTCTTTGCTTTATATGTATACTTGTTTGTTTCGTGCCCATAAGCTACTGACAAGAGTCCCCATGAGTAACCCAAATGGTAAAATGTGTGGACATATATTGTGGAGACCAAGGATCGAACCTCCACCCTCTTAGTTTTTTCATTTGTGGTGTTGGAAATTTTCCACTCCATCTAGATGCTAAAAAAAAAAATAAGCTACCGACACAGATGAGAAACATATGGGTGTAACCTTTGACGTTACATTTCTCTCTACTGCAAGAAGCATTAAGCTATATATATGATGGAAAGTGAACATAAATTAACACTTCTCATGAATTCGCAATTTTCCCTATTGAACTCAAATATAATGTAATTGTTTAAAGATTATAATATGGATTGACATCAATCACTCATGGTTACTGAACTATTGCTACCTCTAATTAAAAAAAAAAAAAAAAAAAAGAACTCTCATAATAAGTAATTGCTAGAATTAATTGTTAATGCATTAGTTTTTTTCTTTTTTTGGAAAAAAGAGCTTTATACTAGTCCAAGTCTTAGAACAAGTGATGGTATAACAATTTTAGTTTGTAGCAATTTTTATTCTAGTAATCAATTTTTTTATTAATAAGTCAGACGTTTTAAGTATTGATAGATTGTATAATAGAAAATATTAATTCTCCCCTTTTAAATGCAGTAAAAATTAATTTAAAAAAAAATTAAAATCCTTCCTTCTAAATTTATTGTGGAGCTCGTATGGTGAAGTATGATTGTGTGTAAATAAAGTCTCACATACCAAAAAGGCCAGGTTCACGTAATTTTGTTAGCCATGAAACGAGTTAAGGAAAAAAGAAACAGTCAGCCTCAATGCATCACTCTTGTGGCTGAACCTGCACCAAGCTCCATTGTGAATCACGAGCTCTGTGGCTATAAATTGTTCTTGAAAATTCTCTGGAGCTTTTAGGTCCCAACAACAGCTTTTGTTCCAAGTGTCACTTCTGAAAATGTTCTTCAGTAATAATGCTTCACATGCATTTATAGGTCATTTCACTTAAATTTAAAATTTCATATGATTGCAACATTAATGAGCCCATGTAATTAACAAATAAGCTCCACTTGTAATAATTTTATATATGCACATTACATAACTTATTAGTGATGTTGCTTTTTTTTGAATATTTAATCTTTCTTTTCGTTCGAAAAAGAAAAAAGAATATTTAATTCTTTTTTTTGTATGATTTTATATATTATAGAGCCCACTTAAAGATAATTTTAGCTTTTTTTCTACTTTGTGCTGCCTATTAATTAATTACTACTAATTAAATTATATTTCACATGTTCAATTTGACCATTATAGATTAATTACATTTTTATCACGATATTTTTTTTAAACAAAATGTCACTCTTGAACGAATATTCAATATTATCCGATCACCAACTTAAAATGAGGCATTATTTAATCTATATATATATATATATATTAAAGATAGAGCATCAAAGGGATTTCAACAAAATAGCACTTCCACATGCATTTTAGCATTTTAACGTATGGGACATCTTATGATTAATGATGTCTAAGATTTATTTTTTTTGGCTTCTTGATTACATACAAATTAATCTTTGGTCTACTGAAATTTTTATCTCTTTTTCATTTTGTAATTGCATTTAACACGTACGTAGTTAAAAACATTCATATGAAGATTGCTTTGACAAAGAATTGTGTTAAAAACGAAAATGGATGTAATTTGATAAATGAGATCAAAAAAGAGGAAAATATAGTTGACTGTCTTTTTTGTATTATATATACTAACTCATCTAGCTAATAGAAATCACATCAAGTTTATTAAAGAATAATCAAATAATCACATCCCATTAATGAAGCTTGTGTATATGTACATATGTCCAAGTTATATCTTCGTTATCATCTTGTAAAAAATTATACGAATATGTAAGATACTTAGCTTAATCAGTCCTGAATTAACTGATTAATCTTGGTGACTAATTAATGAGTAAATTTGTTTGAAAGTCTTTCTGTAATTATTTATTGGAAACTTAGCTTAATCAGTCCTGAATTAACTGATTAATCGCTATTCAACTCTATCTTTAATTTTTTCCTGGTTGAATACAAATATGTGTGGGTGGGTGGGTGTGTCTTATAGTTTAAAGGGTAGTATTATATACTTGATTCTAATAAATTTAATTAGAATAGCTATGGTTTGAAGAAAAAAAAAATTACAATTAAAAAAGGGTATCTTGTAAAGAGTTAGAGATCAATATTAGGAACAAATCTCAACATGGTTTCATATGGTTTGGTCCTCTTTACAAAAGTAATGAAAATGAAAAAGCAAATCCCATGATCAATGGAACTAATGGATATTATTCAATGGAGCCATATGAATTACACGTGCCCTTTTTTTTTTTTTTTTTTTTGAACTAAATTACATGTCTTGAAGAAAGCTATGGAAGTATATGCACAGTAAAAAGCTTAATTAAAGAAAGGGAAAAGAACAAACCAAATTAAAGTGATGGAAGCTGACAGTAAATCTCCAATGATGCTTCTTTTTTGCACCCCAAATCTATTTGTACTTTGCTCAAGTAAATCTTGCATCAATCTGATCTATGTCTTTGCAATCTTAATTTTCTTGAACATGATTATTATGTTGAGAACTAAAGTCAATTTTAGAATAATTAATAGTTAAATATGAAGAGTTTTTATTTTTATTATTATTATGTTAAGTATTGATTCATGAACTGTATCTAGAATATTTAAGAGTCAAGTTTTTTTTTTTTTTTTTTTTTTAAAAAAAGAGTCAAGTTCATGTTTTAGATCGAATTATCACACTCAAATTATATATATATCACTATTTATAGTCTTGTAATTCTCTATCAATGGCAAGCCATTTTTCTATACACGCTTCTATCAATCTTCCTTTTTCTCTCAAATATATATAGAGTCATCAAATTATTTAATATATATATGCATAGTCTTATAATTCTCTATCAATGGCAAGTCATATTTTCTATACACTTCTATCAATCCTCCTCTCTTTCTCTCAAATATATATATATATATATATATATATATATATATTGAATCGAATTGTATTTCATACGTTTAAATTGTGTACTTTTATGACATAAAAAGCAGTTTGAAAATTATTAATAAATAACAGTTGTGATTAGAGAGTGAGCTAACAACGCAACAATCAATCAATCGAAAAATTCAGTATTTTATAATTATTTATATAGTGTACTCACAACTCTTATCCATTTAAATTGTAAATAGAATGCTCTATCCTTAATTACAATACTAGTCAGAAGTCTTTTAATTCAGTAACATTAATCAACTGCTCCAAAGATGTTGAGAATTCATATATTAAGTAGTAGATAATGTCACAAGGCATCATTACACAATCTTTCCCTTTTTTTGCTTTAGCTTTTCTTTGATTTTATATTCTTCCTTGCATGCTATCTAGCTATTTGGTAATAGAAAGGAATATTTCCTTTCAAATTTATTTAACCAAAATTCATATTTAATGATGCTCAAATTAATGTCATGATTATTTGACAAAAGACATATGCAACAAGTTGGCAAATCATTATTTTTGAGTTTTTTTTTGGTGTAAATGATTCATCACATGTAAACTTATAAGAGAGTACAATTGCTACATTAAATACTCTTTATATTCATTTTTAGAGAGACACATACTTAAAAAATAAAACAGTCTAACTTAAGGTATAAAAATTCTCCCCGGTAAAGATAAGAAGAAACTTTATTTGGCCATCTGTGCCTTTTACGTCTTAGATGTACTGAAAGAGCCAAATAGGAGCTTAATCTGACTGAATTCTTCAAATTTTCACCTCAACATCTGCTTCAGATCTACCATTATACTAGGGGTGAGCATTAACCGACCGAACTTGAAAAACCGAACTGAACCGACCGACCATCAAGTAACGGTTCGAAACCCGAAGGAGAAGGAAAATTGGCTCGGGTGGAAGTTGAGTAATATATCGGTTTACAGGTCAGGGAGGCATTTGTTACATCCGAACCGACCGAATTTCCGATTTATACTACCCTAGTATATAAACTAAAATAAAAAACCCTAATCCCATTTCCCTACTCTCCTCTCCTCTCGCAGCCGCCTGTCCTCTCCTCTCCTCTTTTCTCTCGAATGTTCTTGCCTCTCTAGTCTCCTCTCTTCTTCACCTTCGATTTATGACTTCTCCTCTGCTCTCCTCTCCTCTTCTTCTCTGCCTCTCGAGTATCAGTGTCTCACCCAGTCACCCTACCCACTACTCAGCAGTCTTCTCTCAAATCTTCTCCATCTTCGTTTCCCTTTAACCTGTGATTCTTTGAATCTCTATTCTTCATCCTTCATCTGGGTTGTCTTTTATTCTCTCGAGTCTCAAATCTGCAGTCTCTTTTCGCTAATTC
Source organism: Macaranga tanarius (assembly GCA_949673435.1). Taxonomy (NCBI): domain Eukaryota; kingdom Viridiplantae; phylum Streptophyta; class Magnoliopsida; order Malpighiales; family Euphorbiaceae; genus Macaranga; species Macaranga tanarius. The sequence continues at coordinate 27,918 of CATIWO010327959.1, read as the reverse complement.
TCTCTACAACTGTGGGCTCATAATATGTTTGTGTTAATTTTATGGTGAAATCGCATTGAGTTTATGATTCTGGTGACTATATTTTCAGCAAATCTGTTGTTTCTTTTCTATGTTATGAATCTGCGTTCCTATGGTAATCTCCTTGACACTCTGTGTTGTGTATTTTGTATTCTTGCCATTTTGGTATTTATTAAAAAAGCTTTTATTTTTTTTATTTGAAGATCTGCTGCTGAATCTGCTATTTATTTTTAAATTTTAATGATATCGATTTGTTTTCTTTTTTTTTACAAATGTGTGAAAACGAATTTGTTTTTATTCTATGTAGTCTCTTCATTGACACTCTGTGTTGTATATTCTATTTTTGAGATTTGGTCTCTATTTACATAGATCTGGTCTTTCGATTTTTATATTTGTTCTTTAACTTTTTTTATAGTCCTTCTTGTTAAGGATCTGGTCTTTTTTTTTTTATAGATCTGGTCTTTTTTGTTATGGATGTGGTCTTATTTGATAGATCATGTCTTCTGGCCTTTCGATTTTTTGATCTGCTCTGTAATTTCGTATATCAAGTCTTTATTTTTTTAAGGATCTTTTCTTTTTTTATAGATTTGGTCGTTATATATATATATATATATACATTTGATTGATATGGTCTGTTTTTAAATATGTATATATTATATGTATTTCAGTATTTGTATTGATTCCTTATGTTTTAAACGATCATTAAATCTATTTTCAAACAAATTGAAATATGAAATTATTTGTTTTCTTTATATTATTTGGTTTAATTTTTATTTGATTTGGTCTTTTTTTCTTTATAGTAATATCATTTATGGATTTGGTCTTTTTGTTGATACGAAATGTGAAATTTTTTATTTTTGGTCTTCAATCTGTGTATGTGTTATTGTGTTTGTTGTGTTCCAGTGACTATCTGGAACAAAACTATGGTGGAAGCTTAATCTGAATTAAAAAAGTTTGGAAGCTTTATAAATTCAAAAAGTGTGGAAGCTTAATCTGAATTCTCAAAGAAAATATATAACTTATTAACTGAAATAAGGTGGAAGCTTAATAAGTCCCTGTCCCTGTATATTACTGTGATTTCACCGTGATAAAGGCAGAACCATGAGTCAGGTATAATGCTTATCTTATTTCTGAATGTTCTTTGTTATTTAGATTGATTACTCCTACTGTCTGATCAGTGTCTAATAATCTCTGTGTTATTCTGCCTTGTTTCTGTTTTGTTTTCTTTTTCAGTTAGAAAATACCAGTGGCAATACCAATGCCACTAGTGTTCCAGATTCTGCTACTGAGGTGGAAGCCCCAAGTGCCTCTATTCAGCAGCCTCAGGCTGAACCTCCTGCTAAAAAAAGAAAAGAGGTTGTGGCAAAATCAAAAGTCTGGGAATTTTTTGAGAGAATAAAGGATGATTCTGGTGTTGTGATCAAGGGTAAATGTCTTTACTGTGCTGCTGTTTATAATTGTCACTCTAAACAATATGGCACTTCTTCACTAAAAAACCATATCTTGCATTGTATGAAAATACCTCATAGTAAAGACACTAGGCAGTCACTTTTGACATTTAAACCTACTGGTAATGTGGTGGAAGCACAAGATAACACACAGCCTGGTGTCATAAGTACATGGAAATTTGATCAGGACTTAATTAGGAATGCACTTGCAAAAATGGTTATTGTTGATGAGTTGCCATTGAAATTTATAGAAGCTTCTGGTTTTAAAGACTTTGTACATGCTGCATGTCCTCATTTTAAGATGCCATCTAGAATGACTATTACTAAGGACTTTTATGACATGTATATTTTTGAGAGGTTGAAGCTGAAAATTTTTCTTAAGTCACATTGTCAAAGAATCAGTATTACAACTGATTCTTGGACATTAATTCAAAGAATCAATTACATGTATGTTACAGCTCATTTTATAGATGATGGTTGGAATTTGCATAAGAAAATTATTTCCTTTGTGCCTGTTGCTTCTCATAAGGGTGAATATGTAGCAAAATGTTTAGAGAACTGCTTACTTGATTGGGGTATTAAAAATTTCTTTAGTATAACTATTGACAATCTCAAATGACACAACTATTGGATATTTCAAAAAGAAATTGTTAAGTTGGGGTGCATCATCGGGTAGGTTAAAGTTTTTGCATATGAGATGTATTGCTCATATTTTGAATTTGGTTATGACCGATGGATTGAAGGAAGCTAATGTATCTGTTAGAAAGGTTAGGGAGGTTATTAGATACATTAGGAACTCTCCTGCTAGGTTGAGGAAGTTTAGAGAGATTTCTGATTTAGTTCGGATTGAGTCAAAGTCTTCCTTGACCCTTGATGTGCCAACTAGGTGGAATTCAACCTACATCATATTGAGTACTGCATCTTTGTATGTCACAACATTTGAAAAATATGAGGATAATGAAGCTGCATTTAGATCAGACTTGGGTGATGATATTCCTAATTTTTTTAACTAGGAGTGTGTTAATCAAATTATTAAACTGTTAAAGCTTTTTTATGATATCACAATGAGAATTTCTGGTTCTCAATATGTCACTGTAAATGGCTTCTTTTTTGAGATATATGATTTGCATTGTATGTTGACTGATATGCAATCTTCTTCTGATAATACTATTATGAACATGGGGTTTAATATGAGAACTAAATTTGACAAGTACTGGGGAATCCAGAGAAAATGAACTGTCTTATTTTTATTGGAACTATTATGGATCCCCGATATAAACTTGAATTTCTTGAATTTTCTGTCAATCAACTCTATAGTTCATCATTGAGAAGCAGATTATTATCTATTATCAAATCTAATCTGATTCTGTTATTTAAGGATTATGTTTGTGTGTATAGTTCATCCTTTGCTTCTGAGTCTGGTGTTAGTCAAGCTAGCTAGCCAGTCAGTTTCTGAGACAGAATTGCATCCTACTAGCAAGTCAATGTCTTTACTGAAAGAGAGATTTAAGAAGCATAAGCAAGAATGTGGAAGCCCTGGTTCCAAGAGAACTGAACTTGATATTTATTTAGCTGAGACAATTATGGAAGATGAGGGAAATTTCGATATACTCAGGTGGTGGAAGCTAAATTGTGATAGGTTTCCTATTCTTTCTCGAATGGCCAGGGATGTTTTAGGTGTTCCTATCTCCACTGTGGCTTCTGAGTCTGCTTTCAGCACTAGTGGCTGAGTTCTAGATGCTTTCAGGAGTTCATTAACTCTAAAAATTATGGAAACTTTGATTTGCACTCAGGATTAGCTTAGAAAGCCTGATCAGCCAGTCTCAGTTGAAGAAAATTTGAATGAGTTGGAGCAATTTGAAAAAGGTTATACTTTTATTTTTTTGAATCAGTTATTCAATTTTTTTTTCATTTCTACTTCTATTTTCTCCATCTAATGTTTCTTTTTTTTTTTCCCAAATCCTTTCAGATCTGGACCAAGTGGGCAGTGGCCCTTCATTACCTCAGTAACTTATAACTCATATTAAATTATATATTGTGAACTCTTCATGCTTGTCTGCTTGCTGCTTGCATTAGTCTTCTTCTTTATCTTACATGTGACCAACCTGTAGTGCATCAATTACTTGTATATATGAGGTTCATGTGTTGTTGTTGCAGTAAGCAATGAGATAATAATGAAGCTTCCACCTATTCTTAATACTTGACGGAATGCTTGCTGAATTTTCTTTGGTGGCTTTATTTTTTTCAACTATCAGAAATATGGCCGCATTCTTGATGTGATTATAATTAATGGTCCTAAGCCTCTTTTAATAATACTTATGTATTTTTTTTTTGGCAATGATGATGCTTCCACCAATACTTTCTGACTATAAGTTGAATACATGTTTAATTTCTTTAGGTGGCTACTCTCAGCTTTGTTAGCTGTTGCTGTCAGAAATGGGGTTGTATTCTAACGTGATTTGAATAATAGCATCCTGAGCCTTTTTACATATTTATTATAGGAAAAAGTATGGAAAAATACCTTGTGGTTTTGTATTTTTATTTTCAGGGGCCTGTGATTTTTTTTTTGCACTTAGGTGACATGAGGTTAAGCGCCGTTAGCATACCAGTGACATTTTGCATAATGCCGTTAATATAGCTGACGTGGTGGCTGATATGGCAGACGACGTGTGGCTTGAGGTGGCAAACATTGCCATCATACCCCTTCTTATACACGTTTTTTTCTCCCTTCTTCCTTCATTTATAAACTGCCCCAAATTCAAAATTTTGAAGAATCCTAAACTACATAATTCCCAAATTAAAAATTTAATGAACTCTAAAATCTGAACCAAATAAAATATCAGAAAATTGAAATTGAAAAACCCTACATCAAAAAAACCCAATTGAAATTGTCTCATTCTTTTTCATAATGAGTTATTAGTCACGAAATTTTGCAGAATCACGAATAAAAGAGAAGACTTGTTACTATGGACTAGATACAGTGATTAGGACTTTAACTACTGTCAAGAATAAAGGGAAACGATTTAGAGGTTATCCATTATTTCCAAGCCATGCAGCATGTGAGTTTTTTCACTAGATCGATGAGAAGACAAAGGCATCAATATCAACATCAAAAGAGCAAATATGGGAGGATGAAATACTTAAGTGTCGGATTAGAGCTATTAAGTTTGAAAGAGAGCTAGGTGTTGCTAAAGAGCATCTGAGTTCCTTAGAATGTGATTTAAGTAAAGTTGTAGAAGAAATTAGTATAATTAAAAATGCTTTAGATATTGAGAAAAAGAGAAAATCAGTTGGTAAATTATGTGTTTGTGCATTTATAATATTTTTTGCATTGATTTCATTGCTGTTGTTGATGTGTATCTGAAGGAGATGGTGTTGAATCATAAATGTGTGTGTTGAATGTGTATGTAGGATTTCACCTATGAGGTGTTTGATGAAATGTATCAATGACTTTATATTAGTTAATGACATGGGTTGTGTTTGAAAACCATTTGAGCATTTTACTTATTGCAAATATTGATTTTATTTGTCTTTAAAAATTAAGAATTTAGACAGAAGAATAATTTATACAAAGCAATATATGCAAACATGACAATCAGATTATTGGCAATATATTTCAAACATAAATAACCATTTGATAATTAAAAGTTGATAGGCATATGTTTCATTGTCTTGCAATACTAATATGCAAGCATTATCAGTTCAAAAAATAAAAGAGGTTCAATATCTTTTAAGCTGACCAACATCTAAGCTGAGCAATATCAACAAAATGCAAAAGTAAAAATGTATCTAACAACACAATTAAAATTCACAAAGTCTTCTTAGGTGAAGTAACCCTAGACTTTGTACTACTAGAATTGGTAGAGTCCATGGATGCAGCAAGCTGAGAGGCTCTTTTAAAGTTCCTGAAGCTGGTAGGAGGTATATTAGCAGCAATTTCTGCAGCAACCTGAGAACCATGTGCTTGCCTAGTTGAATTTCTAGTTAGTCTTCGTGGCCTAAATGCTTCATTATTCTCCTGAAAATTATAAATAATATACATCAAATGCCAAAAAAAAAAAAAACACATCTGACGTACAATATAACATGACAAATGTCAATTTAAAACTGAAAATGTGTTCTTCTTACTTTCTCACTTGTAATTATTGGGGTTGGTTGAGAGGCAGACATATTAGCTCTTGATTGCTCTCCATTTGAGGGTGGAGGTATTGGCTGAGACATGCTTTCAGAAGCCCTTTTTTGTATACCCTTTCTTCTTTTTGGTTGATAATGCATATTTAATGTTATAATATTATCAGTAAAATTGCAAAAGAAATGCATGTACTCTATACTATGTGCAACCTGAAAATGAATTACCTGATTAGAGACTGATGCCACATTTGATGTAAAATTGTGTTGTTGCATTTTATTCCTCATACATTTTTAACATGTTGTCTTACCAGTAACAGCAGCTCTGCACCCTCTAACATTATGTCCAACATGACCACAATTCCTACAAACAACCTTTCCCCCAACTTGTGATACCCTGAAAGGATTTTTTGGCTCGTCAGGACCTCTAATTCTTTTCTTTTTTGGTCTCCCCGTTGGTTTTCTAGGTATAGGAGGATAAATTTCACTAAACTCAGTTGTCTCCCATTGTTATTAACTTGGAATAGGCGTAATGACATGCTTATATATAGCCAAGTATGTTTCTTTTGAATAATAAGCATGCACATAACTCTCAAGCTTCTCTTTATTGGTATAAATGGCAGAAATGGCATGTTTACAAGGTATGCCTGATAAATCCCACATTCTACAACTACAACTCTTGTTATTTAAGTCCACAACATTCTGAGTTGAATAAAAATCAACATCATATTTCTTCTCACCTGCACATGTATATAAATAGTTCCGCGCATCAATTTTAATATTTTTTAACTTATCCTGAATGTTTGGACATAGCAGCCCCTTATATTTTGTCATGACTGTATACTTAACATGTATTCTTTTCATCAACTTCCTTTGAATCCACTCAAGCATACTTAGAATAGGCATATTTATGCCTTCTAACAAATATGCATTGAAAGATTCACTGATGTTATTTTGCAATGCATCACACTTTGTGTGTGGTGAGAAAAATGCCCTAGCCCATCCTTTTAGATCATGACTCATCACCCAATCATATGCTTTCTCATCGAAGTCTTTTAACTCTTTTATTCGAGCTTCAAAAGACTTAATAGTCGCAGTACCTGCTGTAGCCCAAAGCCTTTTTTTATAATCTAACCCTTTAAACAATTTTTTGAAATTATCATCTATATACATTACACAATATCTATGCTCCAAATCTGGCATTAGTTGTTCAAAAGACTCAACTAAACCCTACAATTACAGAAATATGGAGTTACAAAATGATGTAAAACTTAATAACTATAATTAGACTAAATGAGTATAAATGTTATACCTTTTATTTATCAGACATGAAGACCCATTGTGTCTCTTGGAGTGTGCTAAAATCTTCAAATAGAAATTGTAAGAACCACAGCCAAGACGCTTTGTATTCAATATCAACAACTGCCATGGCAATAGGTAATATATTATCATTGCCATCTCTAGCAACAGCACATAAAAGCTGCCCACCCATTGGTGTGGTCAAGTGATAACCATCTAATCCTATTAAGGGTCTCATACCTGAGAAACATGCCTATTTTTGTGCAACAAATTTGACATACATGTGCTTAAAAACTTGAATTATTGGAGGTATGCTACTACCCTGTTCATCCCTTTATACTCCATATACATGAACTTCATATAAGTCTTTACAAACATTGTCACATTTAATATTTACCATACTTCCATGATTTGCCTTTCTAATTATTTTAGTATAGTCATACAAATGCTTGTATTACTCTAACTGATTACCTTCAGTGATTTTTTTTGGCTCTATAACATGCATGAACTGAAACAGGTACTTTAAGCTCCCTGTGAATTCTCTTTTGTATTGCACTAACCTTTCAATTTGGGTTCTCCTTGAAGTCCTCCATGTATTTATTTGCAAGATACTTTGAATCATCTCTAGGATATGTATGATCTAGCTAAAAAGACTTTATCTAAAAAGTGGTTGATAGTTTCATATTTGATGCATGTATTCTGAACCCACATCTATTCTTGCATACTACAGTGACTCTTTTTGAACTATTCTTCAGAAATTCATACTTATAACCTCTCCTTACTACCCATTCCTTCAGAGCCTTTCTATACACTTTAATATTTATGAATTTTATCCCTTTACACAATTGGGGATCTTTCATTCCTATCTCTTCATCAAATTCAGGATAAGTTTCCTGATTTGAACCATCAATACTAGCCATGTCATCATGAATAAAAAATTCATTAAACTCTTTTAAATCATCTTCATTCAAATCTTTCCCAATTTGTTCATCATTACCAATATCCTTATTTTCTTCTTGTTGTTTTTCAGCTAACTTTTCATTCATGTTCCATATTTTCGCCTCTCATATGAGCTTCACCAAATATATCATCATCAGAGCCTTCTATATTATCAGACAACCAGCTAGTTTCACTACAACCTGACTCCAATTCACTTGAACTATCACCCTCATCACTCATTACATAATCACTTCCTTCTGAGTTACTGCTCTATAACTCCTCATCTAAACCCTTAGTAGCACCATTAGTATTACCCTCATTTGTAACATTTCCCTCACCATTATCAACAGCATTGTATTTTACATCTAGCCCTTCACTAGTACCTATGACTCCATCAACACCCTCACCTGTAACATTCCCCCTACATCAACACCCTCACTTGAAATAGTACCCCCTGCATCACTACCATCCTTTGCATCACCACCCTCACTTGTAACATTACCCTCTGCATCACTACCCTCCTCTGTATCACCACCCTCACCTGTAACAGTACCCCCTGCATCACCACCCTCACCTATAACAGTACCCTCTGCATCACCACTAACTTTTTTATGAGCACTCTCACCTGTAACTATATCATCAGCCTCAAAATATATATCAACATCACTAAGTAAATCATCAAGAAAATCTGCAACATGATCACTGCCACTCTCATATCCACTTTCACCATAAATGCCAGCCACAACATTTGACGTACTTGGATCCCACTTTTTCACTCCAGAACCATCATTGACACTTACAGGTTCAACAACTTCAACGAAATATATCTCTAAAAATTACAACCTCGATTATAATCTAGAATATTTAAAATATTTTTATTACTCTGTATCTCCTCATATGATTTGTTACCACTTAACCTAAATATTTTAAACCACATTAGCATAGCATTTTTATATCCTATGTCTTTTGCATAACCTTGGAGCTCGAACATAGATAGAAAATTAATATCTACATTCTTCATGTGCAAAACCTCACCACCAACATACACCATGTTATCAGAATTTTTCCATTTCCTACCGTGGTGTATCATTAAGTTCACAAACTCAGACATGATTACCTATTAAAATAAATGCAATGGAAATTAGACATGTAAACTCTGTTTTAAATTTAGAGGAATAGAAAGCTTTTTTAGGAGTTCTCCTTACCCATTTATAAACCCGAATGTGAAAAATAATATTATTCACCCATTAACCCGACCCATTTAAAGGAAGACATACATACCTTTCTCCTCAAGCAATTAGTTGCTCCTCATACAAGAAAGCTTCGAAAAGTGACAGTTCCTCTCTTTTTTAGATTGATTCAGTTCAATCTTAGTTGTATTCGATCAACTTCTCAATCCTTCACTTTCAATTGATCGTGAACTACAGCTTGCTAGAGTTCTGGAGTTCAATATGTAAGATTTTTATTTGGTTTCAGAGCACTTTAAGACCCTCATTTTAGGGGTTGAAGCTTTGGGACTTAATTCTATAAGGGAATAAATTTGGGTTGTTGTCTTTTTTAATTGCCATCTAAGCTGATGTGTAAGGGGAAAAAATGAAGCCACACATCGTCTGCCATGTTTGCCGCCACGTCAACTATATTAACAGTGTTATGCAAAATGTCACTGGTATGCTAACGGCGCTTAACCTCATATCATCTAAGCGTAAAAAAAAAAACCATGGGCCCCTCAAAATAAAAGCGCGAAACCACAAGGTATTTTTCCGTACTTTTCCCTTAGTATTAACTCGAATCCTATGCTCAAAAAGAGTTCTAATATAAATGATCATGCTCACAAAAATAATCCTATGCTAGATTGAGAGTCTTAAATCTTGAGGTTTCAAGTTCAATCCTAATGGTGCAAGCACAATGATTAATTCTTGGTTTATTACAAGATAGATAATAATAATAATAATAATAATAATATGATAGAAAATTATAATTAAATTGTTGTTCGAATGAGCATGTCCAAAAAAACTCATAATCATATAATATATTCTTATAGTTTATATATTTTTTAATTTAGAGGAGAAATATATTTCAATTACACAGTGATTAGTGATTGAACTCATAATTTTTTAATATTATAAAAATAAAATTTCTATTTAACTAATTGATGCATATATCATCCAGTCAAAAAAAAAAAAAAAGAACATGTGTTTATTTGGCTTCGTAGCTGAGAAAATTTGAAGAGTGCAATCAGCGATGTTTATTGAAGACAATATTGTCTTTTGCCTAAATTTTGAACAAAGTTTTTTCAAAGCTAATTAGGACGTAGCAGGAAAAGAAAATAAACTTGACATATTGTTTGAAAATGGTATTTGACTGCACTAAATGCTCTGAAAATAGTCGTTGAAAAAGTGACCTAAGTATGGTGCTTGTACATACAATGACCTTAGACTAATATGTGCCGGTTACCGGATTATATTATACCATCACTCTTTTCTTTTAAATCAATTGGCTTCCAATAAAGTTTAAATGTAAAATATCATACTTTTGTAAATTATTATTACAATATTAATGAGTTTTGGCTCATAATAATAGACCGCTTTTAGTTAGCTCACTAATTTATACATTAATTTATAGTAGTTGGTATTTGATAATTGTAGTATTTTGGATGGAAATTTTTATACTCAACTCATTGATGTTTCTACTTTTAATATTAATGAGTTTTGGCTCAATAATAATAGACCGCCTTTATTTAACTCACTAATTTATACATTAATTTATAGTAGTTGGTAATTGATAATTGTAGTATTTTGGATGGAAATTTTTATACTCAACTCATTGATGTTTCTACTTTATATTTAATATATTAAGAGTATGAATAATATAATTATTTTTATTTTTATTGATTTATTTATTTTATTAATGATACTTTATAGTTTGCATTTTTGTATTTTATATCCAAATATATTATCCATCTTTCAATTTTTATTTTATTAAGTACAATTATTCTATTTAAAACCACATGGAGATATAAAAATAATTGAAATAATTGATTTAAAATTTTATACATGTTCATCTTAACCCGACTTTTAAAATTTTTTTAATTATAAATTTAATTTCATTAAAATAATTCTTTTTAATATTTAAAAATAAAATATGTAATTGTAAATATAATTAATTTTAAATAAGTTTTTACAAAATAAATATTTCAAGTAAAATAAAATATAATGTAGAAAGTATAAATTATATATTCAATTACAATTAAATATTAACTTTAATTATTCAAATAAAATATAAAATATAATTTTGTTATATTATATATTTGTGCAACTTAAAAAATAATGGATATAAATAGAAGTTAAATTTTATTATATCATTTATACTTCAAATCTATTAAATGGAGAGTGAAAATATTAGGCAAAACCCATATTTAAGCCCTTGAACTTTTAAGTTTTATTGTATTAAACCCTTAAACTTCAATTGTGTTGTATCAAGCCCTCATATTTTTATTTTTGCACGCATTAAGGACTTCTTTTAAAAATTTCCTCCCTAAACTTATTTTTAAAGATCAAATTACCAAACTTTCAATTTTTTTGTCATTTTAATACAATTAAAAAAAAAACTTACAAACATGTTGTATGTTTTTCATTAAATAATAATCTAATAAATTAAATAAATTAAAAACAACTATTTTTTATTTAAACAAATTAGTTTAAAGGTAAAATATCTTTAATTCAAATTAACAAATTTCATTATTTTGTTTTTTTATTATTAGATAAATAGTGTTTTAATAATAATTAAGTATAATGAAAAATTCATACCTTTTATTTTGAAAAAAAATTATTTTAAACATTTTAAAAATTTTAAACAAAAATATTAACTATTAAATCTTAATTTAAAAAATATTTTTATACTTTATGATATTTGACATACATTAATAAAGTTTATAAAGTACAAGTAAATATTAATTAAGTATCGAGCATCCAATACAATAGCGGAATTTTGCTTCATGAACTAGAAATCTTGAGTTTGATACCTTCCTCCTGACCCTTAAATATCAAATATGAATTTTTTAATTTTTATCAATGTGAGTTCATAAAATATAAATATAATTACGTACAATACATAATAAAATATTTCAACACTAACAATTACAGTGCTAATTCTATTTACAATAAAAAAAATACCAAATAGTGTAAAAATAATTGAAATCATCTTCGACTCACCATAAAATGAATTTTTTAAGCTAAATATCAAAAATGTAAAAAATATTTTTAATATTATTTTAAAATTTTTAATATTTTAAACAAATTTTCAAACAAAAATTATATTTTTTACTATACTTAATTATTAGTGAAAATATTATTTAACATAAAAAATAAACAAAAGTTTTTGTTAGTTGGAAATAAGAAATACATAATTTTTTTACTTTAAATGCATTTAAATAAAACTAAAAACTAAAAATATTATTTTTTAATAAAAATTATTTAATGCATCTAATTGGATTAAATTGACCAAAAAAAATTGAAATGGAGTACTTTGACTTTTTAACACAAGTTTAGGGATGGAATATTTTAAAAAAGTCCTTAATGCAAGTAAAAATAAAAATATAAGGGTCTAATGTAACACAATTAAAATTTAAGGACTCGATGCAATAAAACGTAAAAATTAGAGGGTTTGAAAATGAGTTTTGCCAAAATATTAATCGATACTTAATGCAAAAATCGGCATACATATATCAAAAGATCTTTTATATGTGGCTTTTGCTATAGTGCAAATGTTTGCACCGGTACAAATAAAATTATAACCGTTATATTAGTTTTTATTTAATTACAACCATTGATTATATTGGTGTATCAATACCTGTAAAATATATCAATGGTTACAATTAAATGACAATTAATCTAATGACTAATAGTTTCATTTGTACCGGTGCAAACATTTGTATAGTAGAATAACTCTTTATATGTTATAAACTCTTTATTGTAAAGTAAATAGTCAAATTTGAAAAATATTAGTTCAATGTACACTTTTTGTTGGCTAAAGTGGCAATTCACCCCCTAACTATCATCCAATGTGCAATTAACTCCAGAATTATCTTTTTTAGCTATTTACACCACAAAAATGCAAATTTTGACAATTGACCCCAAATTTAAGAAAGTGAATCACACACATGCTATAACAAGTTAAGATAGAAAAAACAAATTCTCCCTAAGATTAAATTTCATTTTAATTAAAAAAAAGTACTACCCATCACCACCACTTGCATCATCATCATCGATCACTTCCACCTGCACAAAACCCAAACCTATTGCTAGCACAAACCCAGAAAACAACATCCCACACCACCTGAAACCACCATCAACTTCACCCACCACCAGTGCTACCATCAAATTCACCCTCCATCGTCATAAGTCAATACCACCGTCATTAGCATCAACCCACTAACCAAAAACACCACCTAAAAACTATTATTATAATTAAACAATTGCCACCAAAATTTACCACCATCATATAATAAAATTCACAAAAAAAAAATAATCAAAATTCGTAAGGTAAAAAGAATTGCACATAAAACATAAAAACCTAAAAAATTGCTCAATTCAACTTGTTCAACAACAAACAACAATTCGGTGGTATTTTCAACCACATTTATCATAAAAAAATTAGTGTCTTCCCACATATACTTCTGTTGCCTCCTCAAATTTATCTAACATCACCAACAAAACAGTTTTAATAATATAGCAATTGGGCCAAAAATAAAACAAATTGGAAATATAATTTTTATTACCCAATTGATTTTGGGTTTTCTTTTGAGTTTTTATTTACAATAATTATTGAGAAATTGAAAGAAAAAGAAGGATAAGAAGTAGCAATAGCTATATTGATGGTGAAATAGTAGTGTCTGATGGTGATTTATTGTTGGTGGTAGAGCAGCCACATTATTGGTATGGAGAAGCATAATCATATGTTTCAGCAGTTTTGGAACAGAGGAGAGTTGATAAGCTTTGTGGAGAGGAAGAAGGCAACGATTATGGACAAGAAAAAGAATAAAGTAGTAGTATGCAACGACATCACTGTCGTTGGTGATAATTGGGGTGGAGAGCGATTATGAAGATTTAATGGAAGGCGGTAGATAGGAGGTGAGGGTGAGAGATTAAAATATTGGTGTTTTATCTAGAGAAGGGGATAATAATAAAAAATTTATTTTATCATATAAAAATATTTATTTATTTATTTTTATTGTGAGGACGAGCACATTACACTCTCCACCTTTGTTGAAAATTTAGGGAGAATAGTTCAATTTGGAAATTTGAAGGGCTAAATAGCCCAAAAAAAATAATTTTGAGGTCAATTGCACCTTGGATGATAGTTCAGGGGTGAATTGCTACTTTAGCCCTTTTTTAAAATTTAAGATGATAAATTATTTTTCCTTATGCCTATCTACATTTAAGGAGTCGAATTCACTATTTATCCTACTTTTAATTTATATAATACAAATATTTATGCATTTTGTCATCAGTTTTATTATTCGATTGATATTCTTCAATTTTAATTTATATAGTAAAAAGAAAAATTAAAATTATTAAAATTTTATAAAAAAATTAAAACCTTAAACTTTAAAAATTTTTGAATTTAAATAAAATTTTTTATATTCTATATAATGTAAAATGCTCTATATAACACTAAAAATATTTTTCATTTTAAAGAGTATCACCTATTTCACATGTGAATATTAATTATTAAATTCACTATTAATTACGTAATTAAAAATAAATTTGCTTCTACTTGCCTAATAAAAAAATTAATCAAAACTATGGATTTTTAGTAAAAATGATATAAGTTTTAAATTAAAATCAATATCATACTATTTGATCAAACCTTACCAAGTGGAGCCATTATTACCTGAGTTGATCTTTTTCTCATTTGTTTCTTCTATATTTAATTCATCTTTCTTTTTTATTATATTTTAATTACAAAATTAATTAACTAATATTTTATGTGAAAATTATTGATATTTATCTTTCTCCTTTTTTTTTTTTTTTGCACTTTTACTTATTTTCTTCTAATTTATTTCATTTTTTCAAATTTTGAATTAAAAACCCACTAAAACTCACATACACAAATGAAAAAAATATTTTATTTACCCTTTGTCCTCGATAAATGATCAAACTAAATCGAATAGAAATAAATAAATCGATGTATTCCTGGTTTGAATGAATGAAATTATTATTATTATAAAAAAAAATAAAAAAAATTAAAGATAATAATATTAATATAAAAATTATAAAAAGAAAGTAAATAATTAAAACTGAAAGTTGAGTAATTAAACCGTAAATATTTTCTTCAAGATATAAAATATTTGTTGAAACTCTTTTATAATGTTAAAAAAATTTTAAAAAATAAATATAATAGAAAGATACAAGTGCAATTAGAATCATAAACTAAATATATTATTCATAAATTACTCAAAAAAAAAAAAACTCAATAATCATTTAATGTGGTAAGGCAAGTCCCAAGCATTGGATTGGCCCCTCTGTGTACTTTAATTTTTTCAGAATTTTCTTTTGAGATTTCTTTCAATTTTTTTAAAAATAAAAAATATAATAGATTATAGATTTTATTTTCGTTTTGTTATAAAATTTTGAAAACTTGCCAAAAACAAAATAATTGAAGGACATAGATGTGGCCAACCCAACAATCGAGGTTGGCTCTTATGCATATGCGATGTGACTTGCCACACCCTAAATATTCAGGCTATATTTAGAATTGGAGGAAAGGGAGAAAAGAAGATAGATTGAAAAATATAAAAAAAAATAAATTTATCCTAAATATTAAGGTTATATTTAGAATTGGAGGAAAGGGAGAAAAGAAGATAGAGTGAAAAATATAAAAGAAAATAAATTTATTTGTTTTTTTTTATTTTCTTTCATATTGTTTGAATTGAGAATGGAAAATAAGAATGAAAAAAAAAAAGGTAATAAAAAAATTATTATTTTAATAACTTTGTTTTTAGAGTTTAAATTTAAATTTAAATTTAAATTTAAATTATATTTAATTTTAACTTTTTTATTTTTCTCTCTTTATTTTCTCTCTGTTACGGAGGAAAATAACCATTATTTTCATTCCTCTCTTATTTTCCACCATCTTTTCAAATATGAAAAAGTGATTTATCCTCTTAATTTTTCACCTTTATTTTCTTTCCTCACCTATTCTCCTTTATTTCAAATATAGCCTAAGAGTATATTCTAATATCAGTTCTCGTTTGGAGCTGTTAACACATTGGGATTTGTAATTACCTCAACTTCGGCTGTGCATTCTTCCCAGTTCCCACTGCTAGCACTAGGGGTGTAATCGATCCGAGTCGAGTTGACACAGTACCAGACTCAAGCTTGACTCAATTTGAAAATTCTAAGTTTGAAACTCGACTCAAACTCGATCGAGCTTCATTTTCAAAACTCGAGCTCAACTCGATTCAATAATTATTATACTCGACTCGATTAATTATTTAAAATTTTAAAAATATATTTTTTAAATATTCAAACTCGACTCGAGTTCGAACTCGAATCGGTTCAATAAGATATTTTTGTACTTATATTAAAATAAAATGATAAAAAGGTAAATATGCATAAGCTCGATGAGGCTCGATTAAACTCGTGAGTCTATCGAGTCAAGTATTAAGCAGCTCGGCTCGATAATAATTGTGTCAATTTCGAGTTTTTTCCGAGTCGATCACGAGTAGCTCGCGAGTAGGCTTGACTCGGTTACACCCCTAACTACCGCTTCTATTGGTAGTCCTTCAACTTTGTTTTTTTTGGTCAGAATGGTCCTTCAACATGATTATTGCCAAAGCTTTAGTACAAGAAAAATGAAGTGTTTGCTTGCCAAACTACGTAATTATTACATTCCTTAATATTAAAAGTTTTATGTCAGTTGTATGTTGATAAATTTAATTATCATGATTTTGTTTTAAAATCCAATTTGTATATTATTATTTCTTTAATGTTAATAAAACAATTTAAAATGTGTTAGAATTTTTTGACGTTTGTCAAATTAATAAATTTTTATAAAATTAAAAATTGAGATAAATTATGAAAAGTTGTAAACATTTAGAGTCTATTTTTCTAAATTGTTGCTAACATTTAATAGCTATTATTATTAGCTAGTAGCAGATAATTGATTGATATTAAATGTTTAATAAAATTATAATAACTATTGCTAATAGTGTATTTAATTACACATATAAATATTAGTTAACATATATATATATATATATATATATATATATATATATATCTTATAATAGTAAATATTCAGAAAAATTTTATTTATATAATTTGAAAAAACAAATATTTATTTTTATTATTTTTTACAATAAATTTTAAATGAAGTACTACAACTACTACTATTATTATTATTATTATTATTATTAATGGGGTTGATGAGCTTTGAAATTTTTTTATTAATATAATATTTAATATTTTTATTTATATGGTTAATATTTTTAATATTTATCTAACTAATATTTGATTAAGTCTTTTTTCGAATTATATAAAACACATAACACACATAGCAGATCAGGGATTAAATACAATTCTTCACAAAACCACGATAATTTTATAAAGGCGTGCTAATCTATATAATATAAACACACATACTTCATAACCAATGTAATATTCTAAATGACTAGCCCACTCTCTGGTTCCTATGAATGAGAAATGCTACTTATATATATACTACAAACATTAAAGCCCGATTCGCATCATTATGCTCGATAAAAGGAATGAGGGAAGCTCCAATAGAAAAATATTGGAAGGAAATTATCTTTTTTAAATTATACAAAACGCACAACACACACATACATCGGGTTAGAGATACAAGACACTCTTTCATAAAATTATGACAAATTTATATAGATGTACTAATCTATATAACTCAAATACATATATTTCATAACTAATATAGAATCCCAAAAAAACTTTTATTAAATTAATGATAATTAGTTAAAGTTAAAAAAAATGATAAAACAGTAAATATATTTTGAAAAATATAAGTGATGGTGAAAAATTTAAATTTTGAATTAATATAAATCAAAGCTGCCTAATATCCTAACAGCTATAAGTTACTGATTTAAATTTTTTACCAAATATGATTATTATAATAATTGTTGAGTGGTGAACAACTACCCATACCTCCCAACAATTATATCAAACACCCCTTAGATTTTTAATATTAATAAACCTAAATTTAATTAGGTTAAGTCATAAGTTAGCAAAAGTTTTATCATATTACAACTAACATGCTTAAATTTTTTTACTATATTATTTTTTATTTATATTTAATAAATTTTTAATTAATTTATATAATTTTAGTTAATATTTATATTTCAATTACTATATAAGAGTTGTGTAAAATAAGGATTTTAGACTAGTTATTTCCATATTTCTAATCCGTTTAAACTATACCATGACAAATTATTAATTTTGAATTCCTCAAATTGAAATTGTTTCAGGCATATATAAAACTGAATTCTCTTTTTCAGAAAGCATTGATAAAATAAATTATTTTCATATTTACACAATTCACCACAATCATCTTGTCTAAGTGTTCCTACCCATTTTCTCGGTTTTAAAAAAATAATTTGAAAAGAATAGACTGTACAATTCCATTTTCTATTAGATATTTTATGATATTAAATTTAATGTTTAATCAAATTTTTATTTTGATTATTACACTAATTTTAAACACAAATTATATATAAGTAAACAATTATAACACAATTTATAATTATTAAATTTTCACTACTCAAGTGTTCAATATTTAGAAGTCATTTAGCATAAGACAAGTTATTTTCTTTTTAGTTATATAAGAAAATTTTACAATAAACATATTTTTTATCATAACATAAATTCAGCTATGATCACTAATGTATAATATATATGTATTTTTTTTTTATCTTCGTTTAACATTTTGGTTTGAAAATTCAACCATAACATTACAAGAAATGTAATTGATAATTAAATTACAATTATAGTACACTACTTTGACTAATTTTTAATATATTAATTGGAAAGTTTTTTTTTTCTTTAAAAAAAACATAAGGGTCATAAAGGTCAAATTATATTTTAAATACAATAAAACAATAATAGAAAAAGGTGGACACCATGATAATTTGAACAAAATAGTGACATAGAAGTAGAAAACTTGTGATACATGTGCAAAGACTGGTTGAGTTGTTAAGGGGCCAATATATAAACATCAATTCTTGTTTTACCCGTAACCATAACTCAATTAATATTTGTCATCGATTTGGAGCTTTCACATGTTATTGCTTGCAACTTTCAATAAGTGGGTGGGACAATATTCAGAACTAAACATATATATAAATATATATATTTTTTACTTTAAACCTTTACAAAAACTTTTAAACGTGGTGAAAATGGGAGTGAAAAATTGAAATCTTAATCTCTATCAATATCTTTGGTATCGTAACATGGTTAAACGGCTTAGTCATATATGTATATTTCCTGCATACACTTAAAGGGTCTAATCAGCCACAACTAAGTCATGTATATATTAGTGTGCAAGGACTTTGTCAAATGGTCATGGGCCTCCTAAACACGTTATAAATGACTAGTTCAATATATGCATATTGCATTAATGTTTATATTAATTTATTGTTATTTTTATTACTTAATATAATATTTATTAGAAATTATTTATTATTTGACATAGTAATTTATTATGTTAATTTATATATATATAATACAACTATAAAATACAACAGTATTTAAATTTAAAAAAGGGATACATATATAATAATAATAATAATTAATAAAGAATATTAGTTATTTAAACTAAAAATAATTCTTCAAATTTAAAGAAATTTATTTCAATTATAATACTTAGAAGATTTAAAGAATTTTATTTAGTTATAACACTTAGAATAACTTTTTTTTTTATATATTTTTTTAAAAAATATTGTGAATTTTAATAAATCAACACATAAGCCATCAAAGGTAAATGTTAAATTATGGGGAGGGATACTTGTCAAATTTTGAGCTTAATAACTTTGATGTTCAGAATTATATATATATATATATTCAACTATAAAATACAACAACATTTTAACGGTTTAGGACAATAATTTTTTAATATTTTATTTAGAAAAATATTTTAAATTTCGAAACAAGGAATACATATATAATAATAATAATAATAATAATTGATAAAAATATTAGTTATTTAAACTAATAGTAATTCCTCAAATTTAAAGAATTTTTATTTCTATTACAACACTTAGAAAATTTAAAGAAATTTATTTCAATTATAACACTTAAAATGGTTTTTTACATATTTTTTTATAAAAAATTAGTATGAATTTTAATATTTATTATGAATTTTAATAAATATTTTAATAATTATTATAAATTTTAATAAATCAACACATAACCTTAGAGGTAAATGCTCAATTATAGAGAGCCACACTTATCAAATTTTAGAGCTTATAATTTAATATATATAGATTTAAAATTCGACTATCTATTTCTCTTTCTCAGCTCAATCCTTTAAAAAATAAATTAAATATATATCTCACTACTATTGTAGTGTTACTTCATTATGAAAGGTAAAAAATTACTTCCTTAAAACGCTTGATCAATTTATTTATTTGTTTAGCAGAATTACGAAGTGAATCTCACTCAAATTTTTAAGCTTTTAAAATTATTTTTAAATTTTTTATACATTGCATAACTCTATTAAATTCAATTTTTTTTTATTATACTTTAAATGTTTAATTTTAATTATACTTATAATAAATTTTGACCTATAGATGTGCAGGCCTTCCGAGTTGACTGAATCGATCCAGTTTGGTTCAGTTCGATCAATTTATATTTTCGAATTTTTTGATTTAAATTGACCAAAATTTTGGTTCGGTTCGGTTTTATATCTACAAAATTATATTAACTGAATAAACCGAATTTTTATTTTTTATTTTTAAAATTTTTAAAAATAGTATAATAATTTAATATAAAAATACTAAAATAATTAATATTTTTTAAAATTTTAGTTTAATTCAGTCAGATTAGTTTTCAATATTAAAATTTCAATTTAATTAGGTCAGTTTAATTTTTCAAAATTTCAATTTAGATAATTCGGTTCCGTCAAAAAATCCCATAACCCTAACCTAACCGATGGAATACACATCCCTACTTTGATCCACCGTAAATAAGGAACAATAATATATATTTTTTAATGTTAGTTGCATAGGAAATTAGGAAGTGAGAAACTTTTTGAATTTGAGTACAATTAGTAATTTGAAAAACTTAAACTCAATGATTTTATTTTTTATTTTTTTATTTTTTTTAGTTCAAAAAAATTAATTAGGAAACTGACACGTAAGAAAACGATGCAATTAACGTGGCTGTCCATAATGAGGCGCATAAGTAGGGGTGTTCATGGTCTCCGAAATGGTCGAACCGAAAATTAAACCGATCTTATTCGGTTCGATTTAGTTTGGTTCAGTTTTATGTAAAAAAAGTTATATTAACCGAGATAATCGAAATAACCGATTTTTTTTATTTTTTATTTTAATTTTTCTAAATATTTGTTAAAAATATATACAAATTTAATATAAAAATATAAAAATATTTTAAAATTTTCAGTTCGGCCGGTTCGGTTTTATATCCAAAAATTTCGGTTCAGTTCGATTTTGGACCAAATTCAATTTGGTTCAGTTTTGATTTTTTCAAACTCAGTTATTTCGGTTCGGTAAAAAAATTGCCCAAAAACTGACCAAACCGACCGATGAACACCCCTACGCATAAGGTCCTAAATAATTATACTTGTACATCTTTATTTTATGAGAAAGTGCACTTGGCTCTCTCCTTCTTTCCTCCCATGTTGCATCTCTTTTTCTTTTAATTTTGGTTTTTCTCTACTAGATTTTATTGGTTTTTTTATATGTATTATATCTATTCCATTGATTTGTGTAGAAAATTCAAATCTAAATGGATATTTTCATAGTTTTATAAATAATTTTTTATCGTAGTTAAAGTTTTAGTGTGAAGTTTTTTTTTCTACTTTTGTACTTGATCTATCTATTACAGCAGTCAAATAGTAGATTTGAAGCAATTATTGAGGTGAAAATTTGAAAAATTCAGTTAAATTATGCTCTGATTTGGCTCATTCAGTACATCTGATACACAGTTGGCGCAGAAAAAATATTTCTTCATTTTTTTTCTGAGGAGAATTTCTATATTAAATATAAATTTATTTTATTTTTAGGTATAATTTTTCTATTTTAGTAAAAGAAAATATTTTAATATTTTTCTTACACTCACTTTTAAGTTTTTTATAATGAAAAAAAAAAGCGCAGTTGGCTGTGAAAAATATAAATAAAGAATGGTAAAAGAATAACAAACTAATAAATCAAATAGACTATAAATTATTTTGTATTTCACCTTTTTTTTTTTAAGTTGTATTTGATTGTTTCTAACACTTCTATCCTGATTTGAATTATGTTAATTATATTTTGCTCAAAATAATTTTTTTTAATTGGAGGATTAGAAAAAATAAGAATTCGACCCTTAATTTATTAATACCTTAAAAAAATTATACCATTAAATTATTCAGTGTTCACCTACCCAAAACAAAAGCTAAACAAGTTTTGATGGGCATGCTTTTGTCCTTCGTAATAATGTAATTTTTTTCTTCATCGAGGACGACCATGACATATATTATTCATTGAACCTTTTCTAGATTGCACGCATTTGCCTTTCTTTTTTCTTTTTCTGTTAGCTTCAAAATTTCAAACAATAGCTTCGTCCCTGCTAGGCAAAATGAATGGCATCTTCTAGTAGCAAAAGGATGTAAGTGCTTATGTAAAAAATTATTGTTATTGTTATTATTATTATTATTATTATTATTAGATTGTTCTTTCTAACACAGAAGCGGTGACACTATATATCATAAAACTTTTACTTTAAAATTTTATAAATTCCATGAGAGTTCAATGCAGATTTTATTCATAAATAATTATATGATATCTAAAAAAAATTAAAATTCATATCATTCATATTAAATATATCTATGACTATAATTAATTAAATTTTAATATAACAGTATTAATTTCAGTTGTATAAATATAACTGATTGCACTGTATAATGACTTATTAATTTAACATAATTATTTGAGTGCAACTAATAAATATTCATTTAACAACAATTACAAAATAAGATATAATTATAGTTTTTAAACCAGGCTATCAGCTTTGAAATTTTTCATAAACAAAATTTTTTTATTTAAATATAATTATTTTTTTTATCTATTATAATTAAACTAATAATTATATTAAATTAAACATAATAATATTCTCCATATAGATGAATTAATTGCTTACATTAATTAAAAAGCTATACCATATATATTTTTTTGACTTATTTGTAAAAAAAATCCAAACGTTTATAGCTTTTTACAATTTAATCCCAACCTTTTAATTTTTACAATTATGTCTCAATTTTTAATTTTTTTTGCAATATTGACACATTAATGAATTTGGTCAAATAAATTAATTCATTAATGTTTTGCAATAAGGCTTATTGGGGTCCACTCTTTGCGTTGGTGGCGTTACACTTCATTGCCCACTCAGAATTTTCTAAAATAATTTTGACCAAATTCATTAATGTGTTAACATTGTAAAAAAATTTAAAAATTGGGATATAATTGCAAAAATTAAAAAGTTGGAATTAAATTATAAAAAGCTGTAAACGTTTGAATTTTTTTCACAAATAAGTCTTTTTTTTTTTTTTTTTATAAAATTTGAAAAGCAGACCAATTTAAAAAATAAAAAGAAATTGATTATTTGAATTTTACAAAATATACGTTATGGGTGAGAAATAGAACACAGTTAATAAAAACCATGAAAACTTGACAAGTAGCATTGGAGATAGAGGGCATAGTAGTCATTGATGCAAAACCGTGTTGAATGAAAAAGAGATAGGGATGTTATATCAAGGAAACGGCGAAATCTGAGGTGGCGGCATATGATAGGACAAACCAAATCTAAAGCGCATATCCTTCCGTTCTTTTCTTTTACCATAACGACAGTGTTTATATATACATATGTGTGACTGTGTGTTAGGACCAGTCCAGACAAGCGTTTATTCAGGAATCAGAAGGAGATGGGCCCCATCCTACCATTGAACAGGCCCCACTTCTCAGAGAATCTCCCATAAAAGCTGGTGCTTACATTGACTCTCATCACTCACCCGTACTGTTAGGGGTGGCAAAAACCTACCAGTAGGCTTGTCAATTAGCCAAACTATTCGGAAAAAATTGGATAAAATTTTATTTGAATTTGTTGTATATTGATTTGGATAAAATTTAATAAGTAAGATTAAAAAAAAAGAAATTCATTTAATAAATAAGATGAGCTCAAATAATTTAAAATTCTGCTAATAAAAATTTATTTTCACTTTATTCTTAATTTATTAATTTTATTTTAATTGAAATATATATAAGATAATTAATTACATGTATTTCACTTACTAGAATCAGATACACTTGAGGCCTAACTCAAGTGGCAAGAGCCTTTGCTATTGGGAGGGAGAGGTCTTAAGTTTAATTCCTCTCCCCCACACTAGACATGTGAGAGTGGTGGCTCACAAAAATGGTTTTCAAAATATACTAACTTTTAACAACTAACTGTCCCCTTCCCTCTATCAGTCCTCAAATATGGACATTGTCCAAAAAAAATCATATATTAATTTTTTTATTAAAATTAAATTTCATATTTTTATTCCTTCTCAATAGACAATTATACACTTATATTTTAAATAAATATTTAATAAAATTTTAGCAAATACTTCTTTTAGTAAATCTTGTATTCATCGTCAGTATTTTTATGTAACTATAATATAAAAGAAGTTTTTATTTTTTAACAACCCTTTGAAAATGATCACTAAAAGACAAGCAGGAAAAAATGTCATCTCTAAAGTTGTCTCAATTCTTAAGACAAAAAAACCACAAATCAAGATTTTGCAAAGTTTCCAACACATGCCTGTGCACCTTTAACGTTAGTTTTCACTTTGAACTTAGTTTCTAGCGGCGTTAACCAAATTCCATTAGCATTATCTTTGTAATTGCCTTTTTGTTAATACAAATTGCTTAACAACTTCAATTTCAATATTTTAGGTTAACTGTTTACAATTCATTATCAAAGAATGATTATGAATTTTATTTACATACAACAATTTTAAGGTAGTATAAATATTTAAAGTTTGACTTATGAACATATTTTACAACTAGATTGATTCGCTAGAAGAGACTCTACTCAAATACAACAATAAGCAGACGTGCAACGGTGTGCTAGGCCCTAGGTTACTTGCTGCTAATTATAGCAGACGTATGTGGAGATAGGGGTGAGTATGGTTCGGAAAAATTTGAAAAAAAAAAATCTCTAGTACAGTACCATATTTTGGAAGATTTTAAAAATAAAATCTTCAGTACTATTACCATTTTTCGATACGGTTCGGTACGGGGATACTGTGTCGTACCAGTTTTTCGGTACAATGATTCGGTTCTTTCGGAACGGTATGGTTCAGTACGATTTGGAAATTCAGAAATTTATATTATTGATTAAATTTATATTTATTAGCAACAATTAAATAAAAAAAATTTACTTTAAAATTTATTACAGAAAACAATGATAATACTAACTAATAAATATGTTAAATAAAGTTGAATTAATTGTATTATATAATATTTATTTAAAATTGTACTTGATATTAACACTACTTAACATCAAAATGATATAATCATATATCATGAATATGTAATTTCTATTATACTTAGTAATTTTAATTTTATTTAATTAATACTTAATATTAAACTAATATTATACATATTTCATTAATCATATAATTAGACTTAATAAAAAAATTAATTTATATCAATTTGTTGTAAAGTAGTGTTAATATCAAGTACAATTTTAAATAAATATTATATAATACAATTAATTCAATTTTATTTAACATATTTATTAGTTAGTATTATCATTGTTTTTTTTTTTGTAATGAATTCTAAAGTAAATTTTTTTATTTAATTGTTACTAATAAATATAAATTTAATCAATAATATAAATTTTCGAATTTTCGAACCGTACTGAACCATACCGATCCGTTATAAAAGAACCGAATCTTTGTACCGAAAAACTGGTACGACACAGTATCCCCGTACCGAAAATTGGTACTGGTACTGAAAATTTTATTTTTAAAATTTTCGAAATATAGTACGGTACTGGAAATTTTTTTCTCCGGATTTCCCCGAATCGTGCTCACCCTTAGTTTAAATACCAATAACATTTCACAAACTTATTATAATTTTTAAATTTTTATAAAATTTATTGATTTAACCAATTTTTAATAATTTTAAACAATTATTTGATTAAAATTTCATAAAAATTGTCAATGTAACATTAGGAAGTAAATTTATCCTTGATTAGTTATTAAATATTTATAAATATTTATCACTATAATAATTTTAATTTTTGTAAATTGATTGGTAATTATTTTTTAAAAAATAAAAAAAGACATCTAATTTTAAAATATGAAAAAAAATTCTTTATTCTAAATATATAATTTGAAAATTTATTAAAATCACAATCATATTTATAAATACAAAAAACTTATCAAAAGTAAATTTAAACTTTTAATTATCACATTAGCAATTTTTATAAAATTTGACCCAATAAATTTAAATTAGAATATTTTATGAAAATTAAAAATTGCATTATTTTTAAATATTATTATTTAATTTTAACTTAATAATTATTTGTACTGAAATCATGAATAAAATTATTTTTTTTGAGAAAATATAAAATTAATTTTTTTAGTTACTGACGAATGTAAAATTGCTGACGAATTTTAATTATTTGTACTGAAAATTATGAATAAAATTGTTTGAATTTTAGTTGCTGACGAATCTAAAATTGCTTTTGCCCTTTGACCTTAACAACACCTGGTTTAGAGACCTGCAACATGGGTTATATAAAGTAATAATAAACAATAAAATAAAATAAAGTAAAATTAATTTTTTTTGAAAGGATTAAAATTAAAATCTTAAAAATAAATAACAATAAATAAAATATAAAATACAAAATACAAATTATCAATGATTCATTGCCTGATACCAGCAGATTTTATACAAATTATCAAAGGGATAAAGATTGGTGTCTCACTTCATGTCTACTTAATGCCCCTCCCTCAAGGAAATTCCATCTGACCAGGGTTTTAAATAACAGTATCGGGAAATGTATCGGTGTAATAAAATCGGACTGATTAAATAACGGTATCGGGAAATGTATCGGTATTGGTATCGGTGTAATAAAATCGGACTGAATCAAACTGAATCAATAAATATCGTTCGGCGCTACCGTGAATTACATGTCATTTTCAGCAAAATAAGTCATATTAAAAAAAAATGCAAAATAAACTGTAAAACCTAATACCATAAGTTAATAATAACTTTAAAAATGTATATTTGCACTTAAAAATGTTAATTTAAATAAAAATAACAATAAAATATAACATAAAAATTATTCTTTTTGATATAATAATTATTTGATATAAAAGAATCCTTCAAATTTTTGATAACTAAATAATTGTATTTCAGTAATGTAAAATTATTACAAATTACAATAGTGAAAGCTAATAAAAATGCATAAATAAATACATTAATAACATTAATCATCACCAAAATGAGTATCGAGGAATTAGTATAATAATATATGTAATGCCTTGAAAGGCTGTAACTTTGATAAATAATAGACATTCAATTATTATGAAAAATAATTACACTATTTTTATCAAATTTGTTCTTTATATATATTAAATATATTGTAATTTAATTTCACTAATATAAAGTTATTAGCTTAAAGATAAAAATAAAATATTTTTAGCAATTTTTTTACAATTAACAATAAATTATTATATAAAAATTAATTTTTTAATAAAATTATATTATTTTTATTTCAATAATATAACAATAATATTGTACAAATTAATAACTACAATTATTACAACATATTCATTAATCAAACAA